>PVJH01008766.1:0-83122 GCA_004026705.1 Nesogale talazaci | reverse complement strand
GACTTAAAGGCTTGAAAGTAACCAAGCAGCCATCTAGCTCAGAAGCAACAAAGCCCACATGGAAGAAGCACACTTGCTTGTGGAATCATGAGGTGTCAAAGGGATGAGATATCAGGCTTCAAGAACTCAAAAGCATAACATTGCATGTTCACTTTCCTGATATGATCACTGAGGACAAAGGTGTGCATAAGCAAATGTGGTGAAGAAAGCTGATGCAATAAAGCTCACACGGTTCTTCCACCACACCAGCCTGTGTGATCATGAGGTGGTGAAGGGATCCCGTGTCAGGCAACAATGAGCTAAAATTATATTATTATTAATGAGGGGGGGGCTACAGATTGGGGACCCAAAGCCCATCAATAGGTGAGGTGACAACCGTTTGTAGAGGGGTTACAAGGAGGAGATGAGCCAGTTAAGATACAGGGTAGGAGCTGTGAAATATGCAACCTTCCTCTAGTTCCCATGCTGCTTCCCACCCACTATCATGACCCCAATTCTACCACATAAATCCAGCTAGACCAGGAGATGTATAGTGAAGTTGGAAACATGGGAAACTTAGGATAGATGATCCATCAAGACTAGTAATAGGAGAGTGATGGAGGAATAGAAAGGGAGAACCAACTTCAGGGAGATACACGCAGCCTCCTCTCAGGGACACGGACAACAGGGAAGTGAGCATTGGGACACATTGTACAGTGTACAGGATGAAAAAAATAATTTGTAAATTACTAAAGGTTCAAGGGGAAGAGGTGGAGGAAGGGTAATATAGGGAGCTGATAATGGGGGCCAGGAGGGAGGAAGAATGTTTTGAGAGTGATGATGGCAATGGGTGTGTAAAAGTGGCCTGCATACAACTGATGTTGTTAGGGATTGTGATGGGAGTTGTATGGGACCCAATAAAATGATTCATTAAAAAAAAGGGGTGGAGGGGAAAGGGGAGTTTTTTTGTTTTGTTTTGTTTTGTTTTTAAAGAGAAGCTTCTTCCAAGGGCTCAAGTGGAAAATGTTTGGAAATATATGTGGCAACATGTGTGCAAATGTGCTTGATACAAATGATGTACTGACTGTTGTAGTAGCTGTAAACCCCCCCAATAAAATTATTCTTAAAAAAGAAAAAAAATTAAATTCATATTTGGAAAACATTGAAGCAATATAATTTCTCTAAGAACCTACTTAATATTTCTTTATAGATGATAATGTATTCCCTAAACATTTTTAATGTCGTCATATACAAAAGCTATCATACACACACACACACACACACACACATATATATATAATCATTTTATTGAGGGCTCATACAACTCTTAGCATAATCCATCCATGAAACATCATATGCAAAGCACATTTGTACCTTTGATGCCATCATCGTTGTGAAAACATTTCCTTTCCACTTAAGCCCCTGACCTTGGTTCCTCCTTTTTGCATCCACTCCCGTCTCCCTCATGGATCCTTGATAATTTATAAATTATTATAATTTTGTCTTGTTGAATGCTGTCCAATATCTCACTTTGCCCACTTCCCCATTATCCATATCCCAGGGAGGAGGTTATATGTAGATTCTTATAATAGGTTCCACCTTTCTAATCCGCCCTCCCTCCCTCTTCTTAGTGTTGCCACTCTCTCCTCTCATTGGTCCTAAAGGGATCACCTGTCCCGGATAACCCATGTTTCTGGTTCCTATCTGCATCAGTGTACATCTTCTAGTCCAACTGGATTTGTAAGGTAAAATTCAGATCACAATAGTGGGAAGGAGGAAGCATTTAAGAACTAGAGGAAAGTTGCATATTTCATTGTTGCTACACTGTGTACTGACTGGCTCATCTCCTCCTCATGACCCTTCTGTAAGGGGATGCCACTTCCTCTGCAGATGGACCTTGAGTTCCCAATCTGCACTCCCCCTCATTTATAATGATATAATTTTTAGTTCTTTGATACCTGATTTCTTTGATGCCTCATGGTCTAGCTTCTGAGCTAGATGGTTTTTTTTGTATTACCTTCAAGCCTTTAAGAACCCAGATGCTATATCTTTTGATAGCTGGGCACCATCAGATTTCTTCACCATATTTGCTTGTGCACACATTTGTCTTCATTGATTGTGGGGAAGGTGAGCATCAAGAAATGCCAATTTAATAGAACAAAGTATTCTTGCAATGGAAAAGTATTTGAGTGAAGGTCCAATGTTCATATGCTGCCTTAAAACTAACCCTTTGAGTATGTGCACAGAGCTCTGTTTCCCCATCATCATATCTAAGTATATTTACCTATGGTCATGCCTATATTTAGACCTCTGTAAATGCTCTTTGACTTCCAGTTCTATCCTCTCTTTCCGTTAACTCTCCTCTTGTTCCACCATCATTTTCATCCTTCATTTGGGTTTCACTAGTTTCTATTATATTATTCTTGATCATTTCCTATCAGGTCTCATACACCCACTTTACAACTGATTTTGGATAGCTTGTTGCTCCCTTGTCCCTGGGATGGTCAACATCACTCCTTTCTCCCACCTCCCCATCTCCCCTGTCACCCCAGAACCATCAGTCCCATTGTTTTCTCCTCCAGAGTTTTCATCCAGCCTATCTTATCTAGATAGACCCGCAGAGATAATAATATGTACATATAAAAATAAGACATCACATGATGAAGTGAGAAAGGAAAACAAAAGGATGAAAAAACAATGTCTGAAAAAATATATAAATAAGCAAAAAACATAAACAAAATAACACAAGAAAAACCTGTCGATAGTTCAAAATTAGTTCCTAAAATTTTTTGATGGTTTAAAATACTGGTTCCCCAAAGGTGGTACCCAGACCAGAAGAATTTGCTGCAGGAAGGAACTTTGGTCTTGCAGGACATAAATGCTGGTGACTCAATCCAGACTTACCAAATCAGCATCTGTATAAGTAGAGTCATGTCATCTATGCTCTGCGCAATCTTCCAGAAGTTTCTGCATGCTGAGGTAGAGAAAATGAACTTTCAGAAATGAAAAGGAGTGTTGTGCACAGATTATTCTGATGTGGACTTTCAAAAATATTACTTAACATACTAGTGATGTATTTACTCCTCAGGAGGTAACATTATAGGAGCCCTGGTAGCATAGTGGTGACACTCTTTTAGAAACCACCAGCTGTTCCATGGAGAAAGATGAGATTTTCTACTCTCATGCGTCAGAATCAACACATTGAAATTGAGTTCTTTTAACCAAAAATACCCCTTCTCCCTATTTGCTGATGCTCTCATTGCCAAATATTTCACATTTATGACAATAGTGAAAAATCTACCACATATTTTGTACATTAAGGGCATGCATTTGACAGTGATAAATTCTAAGTTGTGAGAACAATGCTGGTGGCTACTGAGCCATGATTCCCAGTGGTTTTGTAATTATGTAAGACGCAATATCCTCTCTTTCTCTCTTCTCTTTCTGTCATATTGACCCCACAGCAACTCCATAGAACTGTCCCTATGAGTTTCTGAGTAGGATCCTCCCATCTTTCTCACTGGGAGTTCAAATTGCTGATCTTGAAGATTGAAGCCCAATGTGTGACCTCTCCACCCCTAGGGCCCTTGCAGTCATATATAACTCTATAGTTATCTTCTATTCAGGGATTTGATGTGGTCAGGCTCCATTTGCACATAGCATCGAATTTCACTTAACAGTATTATCTTTGGACCTAGCCATGGTGATGAATAATTATAATTAATTTTTTTGTTTACCTAGTAAACTGCTCTTTTTGAGACAGTAGAAATAGAATTCACTGTCGTCAAATCAATTCCAACTCAGATGACCAAATTTGTTTAGGTCTTTTGATCTGTAAATCTCCTTGGCAGGAGAGGGCCTCATCTTTCTCCTGAGGTATGGGGTTCAAACTGCCACCCTTGTTAGTTTGGGTTCTGATGCTCACTCAGCACTGCACTGAAAATCAAATGTCTCTATCTTTAAAGTACTGGCAGTGATAATTTCACCTCCTGGAATCAAGGATGTATTTTAAGAGGGGCTAGAAGATTTCCTGATGATAGTTTTTAATTATTCTGTAAATATAATGACTATGATGAATAAGTGGAAAGACAAGCTAACTTAGGGGAACACTGTGTTTTTGTAATACCCTTTCCTGATCCCCATGTGCTTGACCCTATTTTCCATTTAGAAATGGTGAAGCCCTCAATATTTTCTGAAAACCAGAGACTTTTTACACTATCTACACATTTTACTTGGTATATTCCACTTCGTGTGTGGCTGGCTGAATTTTTACTTTGGAAACATTATTATCAGCTTGAGTTTTCAGCCAAACAAAATCATCTTGAAGTATGAGTAAAGACAACAATCTTTCATTCAATTTTAAACGTGTTAACAGATTTTTTTAAATGATTGATTTAAAGCACTATTTAAATAATGATTCATTTTTAATGTCAATGAGTCTTTGAGTATTTGGAGGAACTGACTCAAGGCTAAAAGGTAACAAGAAAGCTTTCTCTTCTTTCTCTGTGGTCTGTAGATCTGACTCCCACTAGGTCTCATTACCTTTCAAAAATATTTGGACATACATCAATTATTGTTAGTGCCTGAGAAATATTTGCATGTAAAGATGTAGTTTAACTTTTTAAAAGTGTATATAAAATTATTATATCTGAATAAAAGGTTTATTCCATTAATACAGGGTTTCTGATAATGATTTGAGTCATTACATTATAGGAAAACAAATTCTAAAAATAAATCCCTGGATTTCTAATAACTATGTCAGAGTGAAGAAACTGTAGTTCTACAGGTTGAAATACATAGACGAAAAGACATAGTATGATGAAGATATGCCTAGTTTTAGATTTGCATAGTTCTGAGTTGATTTCCATGTATACTGCATTTAGGAAGTTTATTTAACATAGCTGGATTAAAGTCTACATTAAAAAATAATTGTGGTATCGATAGACTCAAACAAAAGAGCAATCATGAAGCTGGCACAGAACTGGGCAGTGTCCCCTGCTGTTGGACACAGGGTCACTATGATTTGGAAAGGACTCACCAGCACCTCACAGGAAGAGCATCTTCGATGACATGTGTTCTAGAACAGTATCCTCATTAGAAAAAAACTAAAATAACTACCTTACTGAATTTGTGAAAAGGTAAAAGTTATTATGTAAATATAGCGGAACAGAATCCCTGTGGTAAGCATACTTCAATGGTAAGCTCAATTCTTGAAAGCTGAGGCAATGCTATTAAGAATTGATCGTCTTAGCAAGAAAGCTGCCCGCTATGGAGAAGATACTATGTTCCTGCTACAGTGAAAAGGTTATTTCTCCATCACACATACAAAAGGGACATTTTTGAATATGACGTTATGATAACCCTCCTACTCCCATAATTCCAACTCAGGGACCCATAAGTAGGAGTTTCCCTGCTATTGAAGCGGGGGGGGGAGGGGGATGTTTCCTGGAGATACAGTTGGCTGATTTGAACTACTGAACTGTGGGTTAGCCAGCTGAGCTGTAAGCCTCTGCCTCACAAAGGTATCTCAAGCTATCACAAAGATAGATGGTCACTTAAAAAATACAAAGGCACTCACTGGCCTCAAGTTGATTTCACTCATAGCCACCCTATAACGTTTGGCAGAGTACAACTGACCTTGCGGGTCTCTGAAACTGTAGCTCTTTAAAGAAGTAGAAAGCTTCCTCTTTTCCATGTCCACAGTAGGTGGTTTCAGACTGTTGACTCTGTGGTTTAATGGTCAGAGTAAACCCACTAGACCTCTGGGGTTCTTGTCAGACAGAGCGAGAATTGCTCCCAAGCATGTTTTTTCAAGCACCAAACTAAAGCCTGGATAGTTTCCAGATGAGAATGTAAGTGATGTAAGTTGTTCTCCCATGTTCCCACTGCTCTCTCACAAATACGACTAGGTCATAGATAATTTCTATTTTTCCCCCAAGATAAAAATAGGAGTGTTGACTCTGTGCAGAATTTAAAAGTGACAATTTTCATATATCAGAAAAAAATATATATGCTTTGCCTCAATAATGATAAAGCCTCATACATGGGATTGATTCATGATTTTTAAATTACTATAATAATAATAATAATAATATAAGCAATGCTTGCCTAATAGACTTGTAAAAATAATATTTATGAAACTTTCTATAAACTTATAAACTTGAGTAGTGATATAAAAATGTTAGTATTGCATTTCCTTGAGGACTAAAAGAAACAACAAATTTCAGTTATTCTAATTGGTTCCTGATACATAGGGAGTGCTTAAAATATTATTATTTCACTTTCTCCCTTCCCTACCCATTTTTATTAGTCATTTCCTTGGAGGCTGATACAACTCTTATCACAGTCCATACATATATTCATTGTATGTAAAGCACATTAACACATTTGTTGCCATCATCATTCTCAAAACATTTGTTTTCTGCTTAAGCCCTTGGTATTAGCTACTCACATTTCCCCCTCACTCACCATTCCCCTCTCCCTAATGAACCCTCAATAAATTATAAATTATTAATACTTTGTCATATTATATACTGTTGAATGTATCCCTTCACCCACTTCCCTCTTGTCCATAAACCAGGGAGGAGGGTATATGCAAATCCTTGTAATTGGTTCCCCCTTTCTACTCCACCATCTCCCCACCCTCCTGGTAGTGTCACTGTCACCACTGGTCCTGAAGGAATCATCTGTCCTGGATTCCCCATGTTCCCAGTTCTTAACTGTACCAGTGTACACCCTCTGGTCTAGCCAGATTTGTAAGGTAGAATTGAAATCATGATAGAGAGGGTAGGGGTGGAAGCATGTAAGAACTAGAGGAAAGTTGCATATTTCATTGTTGCTACACTGTACCCTGACTGGCTCATTTCCTCCCTGTGACCCTTTTGTAAGGGGATGTCACTTCACCTACAGATGGGCTTTGGGTCCCTAATCTGTATTCTCCCTCATTTATAATGATATAATTTTTAGTTCTTTGATGCTTGATACCTGATCTCTTTGACACCTCATAGTCACACAGACTGATTGGTGTGCTTATTCCATGTGGACTTTGTTGCTTCTGAGCTAGATGGCCGCTTGTTTATCTTCAAGTTTTATGACCCCAGACGCTATATCTTTTGATAGCCAGGAACCATCAGCTTTCTTCACCACTTTTGCTTATGCACACTTTTGTCTTCAGTGATTGTGTAAGGAATGTGAGCATCATTGAATGTCAATTTAATAAAACAAAGTGTTCTTACATTGAGGAAGTACTTCAGTGGAGGTCCAATGCCCATCTGCTATCTTAATACTAACCCTTTAAGTATATGTATTTACATATGGCATCATATATAAATATGTATACCTATGTACATGCCTGTATCTAGACCTCTAAAATTTCTCTCCCCTCTTTTTAATCTTAAAAAAATAAAACACCCATTTTCAGGGTGGAGAAATGTGGGACAATTGAGTTTCTAAGGGCCCTTTCACATTCTCTTTGTCCAAATCTCAACTGCAGTATTTCTTTTTACCTCTATCTTAACTTGTTTTCAACTAATCTTCCATCCCTAAAACATGAGGAATATGTAAATCAATGTGGTAAGAACAAAGACCTAGTCAATAAAGAACTGCTTGGGAGGGAAGCTGGTGGGGGACTGTAATAAAACTATCCCACTTGATACGTAAAATCATTCTACTGTGCCTTGTCTTTTTGACACAGGTACGTGGCACATAACAGCTTATAAAGTATGATAACTTATAAGGAATCACCATTTTATAGCTTGAAGCAAGGACACTTCCAGTACAAAGAGTTATTTCTAAGAGTTACTAGAGATGGGCCTGCAGAGATAACAGAAATTTCCCTTTTATACACCAGAAACAGTATAAACACATCCTCCATGGAGGCGTTCCATCCAGTTAAAATATTTCATCACCAGCATCACAAGTTACTAATTTACTGTGTCCCAAGCAGAGGACCACTGTTTTTCAAATGTTTAATTTTTAAAAGACAACAATGCTGAGTGAGTCTGGGTAAAGAAACAAAATTCAGAGACACTCATATTTTATAAGAGATAGTTTTGTATAAAGGGTAAGTGGCCATTAAGAAAGCATCACCACCCAGCATGGTCCAAGGCTACATAGTCCAACATTGGCTACAAGTCCAAATGTCCGACGCTGCTCTACCAAGTCCCCCTCAGTCTCACAAAACACACACAATAACACCGACTGCAGGAGGAGAGTCAAATCAATGAGCATGTAAGCATCTCAGCTCTGGCAGGGGTTTCCACATGGCTTTTCCAGTACTCAGGGATGCATCAGAGTAGGTCCATGTGGCTTCTCCTCAGGGATGTCTTGCAGGGAGTGAGCCTTGCCAGCTGACGCAGGGAACTGGCTATGGCAGCTGCACCCGGTCCAACCATCAGACAACACAAGAGATCCGAGGAGAACTAGAAAGGTGAGACTCACAGAGCCATTTTCTCTCTGCCCTTCAATTAATCCCACCTATTGGCCAGTTGGCACAATAAACCTTAATTATTACAAATGCTATGAGGTATTAGCATCATCCAATGCAGTTTTAATAAACAAGGTAAACACCAAGGTTGAAGGACATTTCTGTAGTGTGCTCAAACTGCGAGACTTATGGGCATACTGCAATCTAGCCCCAGGGATAATGAGTTTGGAGTGTATTTATTTGACTCTTCTCCCTTGGTCATACTCAATAGGCTAGCTAATTGAAATTCTAAGTAATTTTGGACTGTTCAGTTTGAAAAAGCCTAACGTGGAAAGCATTTCCAGATTAGTTTTGTTTTTTTGTTTTTTTACTTGTGCTTCAGTGGGGTGGTGGTAGTGGGGAACCTGTTGTTTGCAGCTCCTATTAGGACAGCAGCTCTCAACCAGTGGTTCGTGACCCATTTGGGGTTCAAACAACCCCTTCACAGGGGTTACCATTGGTAAACACATATTTCCTCTGGCTTTAGGACCCAAGACACAGGTCCCCCCACATGCAAATATGGTCACATTCAAGTACCTGAAGTGAAGACTGTTAACCATGCTACACCATGCTTCAAGACAAAGTTTCATTTACATGTCATTAGAAATAAATATTTCACAATATATAATTACATTTTTCCTGACGAATCACTGTGCTTTAATTATGCTCAATTTGTAACAATGAAAATACACCATGGCTATCAGATACTTACATGATGATTCATAACAGCAGCAAAATGACAGTGATGAAGTCACCAAAAATAATTTTACGGTTGGGGGGTCACCTCAACATGAGGGACTGTCTTAAAGGGCCACGGCTTTAGGAAGAATGAGAACAACTGTGTTTAGGAGAAGAGTAAAAAGACAAAAGAAAGGTTGACAGTAATCCTAGATGTTGAGTTTTCGAAATTATGTCCCTCTCCCTGAAAATATTGCCATAAATAAGAGCTTCAATCCAAATAGGAGAGGTTCAAGAATAAGAAGCATGTCAGATGAATGGTGGAAATTAGCAGTATCAGAGCAACAGGAAGCTGGCTCCAATTGCACCGATGGAAAGATTATTCCTGTGGGCTCCCTAACACTGAGCAGAAATAATTATTATTTGTATGTGTGACTTATAACCCAGCACAGAAATTGTCCCAAGATCATTAGTATAAAAGAAAGCTTCTACCGGTATTTCTCTAGTGTCCCTGTGCGCTCAACTATTCAGTCATTCTGTAAGCAGTAGCATCTCTCCTTTTGTGTCATAGGTCCCGCCTGGACTCAGAGGACACCCCTGTGCTTCAGCTAGGTATGCAGAATGACAACTGTGTGTCTGTAAATGAGGGTAGAACTGAGACAAGAACGGCACCCAGGGCTGAAAGGAAGGGGCATAGACACCAATAGTATTCACCCGGTACTGGACAATGGTTGCTTTTGCCCCTTAGCCACTGTTGCGCTTTCTGCATTGACAGTAAACTAATTTTGCTTTGGTGGAACTTCTCATTGCCCACCCAACTACATTGCTTAAAAGATCCCTGTTGTTGTTGTTGTTGTTGTTTTAAAAAAAAACCTTTAACATATAGTTTGTGTAAAACTAGTATTCTTTCTCCTGAACTTTTCATGACTTATGCCAAAAAATTCAGCTTCAATGTCAATTTGAGTACATTTTTCTGCTAAAAACCTAGAAATAGATTCTGAACTGATACATAAGGTATTTCTTTGGGGGTATTTAACATCATACTCGAATATTGTAAAAGCAGTCACATGTTTTACAGCCTGAACTTTGAACAGTTCTGCTTTTCAAAACCGAAGTTCTTCCAAACATAATGCCACAGTAACACATGAAACAGATATCAATTTTCTTCGAGATACTAGAAGTTTATCATCCCAGAGTATTTCTTCCAGTCATTGACTTTCTCCCTAACCATTGTGATTAGGGATTCACTAGGTGGCTCCAGAGAGAGTGGGAGAAATATGAAGAACAACACCCAGATTGCTGAAACAGACCACATGCACTGAACTGAAAGAGAATAACAGCTGCTCATACATTTTTGATTATTTAAACCTGCTCTGAACATCACTACATTTCTCACTGAAAACTTTGTATTAACTGTGTTCTAAGCTGTTACCAGGAAAAGTCTGTTATTTAATCAGTTATTTTTACCAGGTTTGTACAAGGCAGAATTTTCATGCTCTCAGATAATATTTCAATTTTTAAAATGTTTATAAAATGATATATATGTAGTTTCAAAAATGTAATTATTGAGATAAAATTTAAGTTGCATTATAATTCACTCATCTAATGTGCACATTTCAATGTTTTTAAAATACCCACAGACATATTCAATCCTGTAGCAGATATCATAATTTAACTTGAAACAGTGACTCTAGTTATCAGTGCCCCATTCTGCTTCTAACCTCTTCCTAAACCTGAAATCTGCTTTTGGTTTATCTAGGTTCCTCCTTTCTGAAAACTTCATATATATTGTATCCCATTGTATATATGGCCTTTTGTGACTGAATTATTTTATTTGACGTAATGTTTTAAGGATTCATTCAAGTACATATACGTACTTCATTTCCTTTTATGGCCAAACGCTGCTAAATGATAAGCTACCTAGACCCCATTTTGCTCATCTGTTTGCCAGTTATTTATACTTGAGTGGTTTCTACCATAAGTAACATTTAATTGCAATACAATTCTTTCACTTATGATTTCTTATACCTATCTAAGACTGAGTCTGTGGTCTCACATAATTAATATAATAAAAATCTTATTTCTTCTCCATTCACAAAAGAAATTTAAACAAAGATATCTGCAGTTTTCTCAGCATTATAGAAGTACATTTTGGGCTGAGCCCCGGTGGCGTAAGTGGTTGAGTGCCCACGGGCTTGGCAGTTCAAATCCAGGGGCAGCTCTCCGGAGCAGCGCTAGGTAGCTCCCACGACCACCAGAGGGCAGTGATGCCCCCTCCCAAAAAAGAAGTACATTTTATGACCAGACCTATTTCTTCTCATGTCAAAGGCTTATCAAGATTTTCTACATCAGTCTATTGTCATGTTGGCAAATAATACATTTTGAGAAAGTTAACCATTTTTTCTATCTTTTCAAATTTTTTGGAATACAATTTTTCACAAATTGTGTTTGGTTCTGGTTTAACATCACCACTTCATTTCTTATTTATAGAACTTGCTGTTTCTCATTCTTTTCTTTTCTTGGGTCTGCCAGGGCATTGTCAATTTTGTAAATCTTTTTAAAGAATCAACTTCTTGTCCTGATATTTCTGTATTGTTTTAAAATTTTCTGATTCATCTATTTATGTCCTTATGTTTATTATTTTCTTCTAGTAGCTAAAGATTTGTGCCCAGGTGTTTTTTAAATTATTTTTTCTTTATGATGAGTGCAGTTATTGGCATAAGTTATTGGCTAATGGTTGTTCCAGAGATTTTAATATGTTGCACTTCTGTTCTTGTTTCAAATAATCTTTTGTTTATGTCCTTTATTTCTTCATTTTCCCAGTGTTTTTTGTATATCATAATGAGTGACCCAACTTTGGCTGATATGTGAGATTCTGTTAATATTCATCTCTTGATTGCTTTTTTGAATCCCTTAACATTCAGTATTTTTAATATGTGTGAGTTCCTCATGATAATTCTGATGTGTGTGTGGTGAATTACATCTTTTTTCTTTCTGTACTTCTTTATTTCTGACCTCTTTTAGATATTGCTTTGAGTGTATTGGTTTATGTAGGGGGTTACCTTATATTGATCTCAAGTTTACTGCTGTTGTTGATTTTTTTGTCTATAGTATATTTTTAATGGTGGTTTTATTTTCTATGAATTCCTTTAACATTTCCATTTCTAGAGAAACTTGTATTTCCCACTCATATCAGCATAATAGCATTATTGGATATAACACTTGTGTGTGCCAGGTTTGTTTTCTCCCCAGTATTTTATGTAAATATGTCCTTTCTTTGTCTTCTCATTTGCATGGTTTCTTCTGAAATTTTGGCCTAATTCTTGCTGATTTTCCTTTGATATGATTTTCTTTAGTGTCCAGCAGTTCCTCCCCTACCGCCCATACTCCTAGCCCATTGACTGTTCTTAGCATTCTCTCCTTGTCCTTTATATTGGAGAGTTTGACAATAGTTTGCACTGTTTTTACTTTTTGATCCAACCTGTTTGGGAACTAGAGGGAAAATTAGACATGGAGAAAATAAAACCAACAACACAGTTACCCAGGAAGATAAATAAGACCATTCTGACGAATTAAAGCTAGAAATAATTCAGAACTTGATAACACAGTGGAAGAACCAGAGAGACTGAAACAATGGAAACAAGAATCAATAATCTTGAAGATAAAATCACTATATCAAATACAAGCTAGACCAAGATACAATAAAACCAAGTAGTAGTAATGACTGGAAAAAAAAAACTGAAGAAAATCTAAGCATATTATGGGATACCATAAAAAGAGACAAAATATTTCTGATAAATATCCCATGACAGAAAGAAGAAATATTAACTACAGAGAAAAGAGTTGAAGGTATAGTAAGGGAAAACTTTTCTAATACTATGTCAAAAAATAAAGTTACTCTGCAGGAAGTCTAAAGCACCCAAACAGAATCCTCCAAAGGAAAACACCACAATATAATAATCAAATGCCCCAATGTTAAATAAAAGGAAATCATTCTGAGAGTAGTGAGGCAACAAACAATAATCAAATATGTAAAGACCAACCATTTAAGATAAGTTCATATTTTCCTACCAGCCATCAGAAGACCCCAACCCAGAACTAATGCCAAGTATTTCCTTGGATATGGAGAAATTAGAACACTCATACATTGTTGGTGGCAATGTAAAATTTCAACTACTTTGAAAAAGAATTTAATAATATCTTTTAAACATAACGATATCATATAGCCCATAATTCTATTCCTAGGTACATACTCAAGATAATTGAAAACATATGATGAATAAAGTACATGAAAGTTCATAGCAGAATTATTTATTATAGCCCATAAAAGAAACAAATCAAATTATCAGCAACTGGTAGATTAGTAAAATATGGTACACAATAGAATGAAGTGGTATTTGGCCACAAATAGAATGAATTTTGTATACACACTATCACACTAATGAACCTTGACAATACTAAGCTAAATGAAAAAGGCCATGTATTATATGGTTCGATTTTCACAGAATGTTCAGAATAGGCAAGTTCATAAAGACAAAGTAAAAGAATGCTTGCTACAGTCTCAAGAGAGGGAGAATAAAGGCTGTTTATTAATGCATGCAAATTAAATGGGGAGGAGCAGGAATAGTGAAAATATTAGATAGTGGTTATCCTATATAACATGATGCACACACTCAACGCCACTGATTGTATATGCCCAAGGATGAAATCCATGACATATGAATTGTAATGGTGGGGTTTTCTGTGCCATTATGGCTCCCGTCGTGATATATGTATGGAAGTTAACCTGGCAATCAGGTCACAGTTCACTGAGGGACAACTGAGATAAATGGTTTTCTGAGGCCGGCTTGCCCCTCTTTTTCTCCCTAGAGAAGGGCCGCACACTCTCTTTGCTTCACTTTCTTGCTGTTGAGACAAGGGAAGAACTGGAGAGCCCTATGGAGAATTGTATCAGCACGAAGATGCTTCCATCATCATTGGGTCTACAAGGAGTTTCACCTACTGGCCTGTGGTCTTCTAGCATTCTGCATCATTGCTTGTGATTGCATGAGTCTGAAGGGCATTTTTGGACTAATGTTAGATGTACAGGGTAATATACAACTTATGAACTTGATCTGGGCTGGGATGTTTGCTTGACATATAATTCTTGAAATAAAGCTCTTTTTTGTACATATGTAAGTGTCTCTGAATTTGTTTCTCCAGTCGACCCAGCTTAACATATGAATTATGTCTCAAAACCCATTTTTATTTAAATAAGTGTTTCAGTTGTTGTTAGAATTTGCCAAGATGACGTTGGCACCTAAGATTACCTTATTAAGTTTTTCACACTACCCCTTATAAGGTCTTTTATTTTCTGTATTATACTTACTAGAATTAAATTTCTTTGAAATTAATATTTCTTCTATCTCATTAGGATGTGATCTACAGAGAGAAGAAAATTTTTCAAGTTCTTCATTCTGACATTATCCATCTGGCATAATGTTTATCAAGGATTCTTTATTGAGAAACTAACAATGCTTAAGCACCAGGGCCCTTAACATTCACACTCTAGCTCCAAGTCTATAGGGGAGACCATAACGGTGCATTCACAGAGGAACATGTGTTTTTAAATTTTATGAAGTTAGGATATTTTACTTACTATTGGGAAATAATGCCTTCACTTCTGATTTTGACATTTTCTATATCACATGCTTCTTTCTGCCTGGTTGTGGTAAAGTGGCTGTGCATATCTTTGAATTCCATTCAGTGGATGTTGGTTTGGAAAGATATTGAGTTTGGGTTTAGTCATATATATACACAAGAAATTTAATTGAGGTTTTTCAGAAGTTGAAAATAATCAATATTTTCTGTGGAATTACTGAAAATTATTTATGAAACCCAAATAAACTTTTATAATCTATTAATAACCATTTTAAACACCTGAAAATATGCTGGAGAAGTGGAATTGTATTTTCTCTATAGAATATTGGAAATAATTTGTATGTGAAGAAGTGATCGACATGCATGTATTCAAAATATAAGTAGAAATTTTATGGGACTCCTAGACAGTTAATAAAATACTATTATTTCACTAGATTTTGTAGTAATTTGGCTACTCATTAGCGTTGAACAAAGTTATTTTTGAATGATCTCTTTCTTTTAAAGCCTCACCTTTGGTATTTAATTTAAAATTCATTGTCTTCATCATTAACAAAGAGATGAATTTCAGGCTTTTCCAAATTTAGTTTTGCATCTGCTTATACTGAAGAAAATATTTTCAGTAAATTTTTTACTATTTCAATGAATAAATATTTCTGCATTATGTGTCTATGGCATTTTACTCTACCTTGGGGCTTTACACATAAAAGAATTCATTGGAAATCAATAGCTCCTGAAGGCATACTAGGTTTTACCATTTTCCAAAATCAGTACTTCACAATCCAGCTTTACTTTCAAAAATTGCTTAAGATTTAGGTCAAAGATGAAGTAACCACATTAGAAACTCTGAAAGGAAAAGAAAATAGTCAAATGTGTTCCGTTGATGTGGGTGGCAGATGTGAGGGAAAAGTGTCTAGATTTCCCTTCACAGGTCATTATTCAAGAAGTAACACTTGCCTGAAAAATGTAATGTGATAGTTATGAATATGAACAAAATGTGTCATGTCTTAATGAAATTTAAATAATTGTTGAAAAAGCTTATTATATAAGCAAGAGCAATAGTGAAAAAGAGATTTTGTATCAAGTTAGCAGTTTGACCAACATCATTTATTTATTTTTCTAGTGCTAGGAAAAATACCTCCAGGGTCTTCCTAGGTCCGGAAATAGACTTGCTTCTCGATTCTCTATTTCTGCTCTGTTAAAATATACTTCCACTGAAAGTACTTGGAGACTAACCAAATGGATGGTTTAAATCCATAAGCTCCTCCGTGGCAGGAGCAAGATGTAGCGATATGCTCTAATAAAGATGGTGGCCTCAGAAGCCAGATGCAGTTCTAGGCTAGCATGACGAGGAGTCAAACTAGACTCAGTGACAGTGAGTTTCATGTTTGGCTTGGTTCCCGAATGTTGTTCTGAAGTACCTGGTGGAGCTTTTCCAATCAATATTATTGTGTTTGCATTGTTTGTGTTCAAATATCTTGTTACGCCTTATTTGAAAAGGAGCATTAAGTGGTCACTAAGTAAGAAAGCAAAGCCTTATTCCAGGATACTTCTCTGGTGGGGTGAATTAGTGATAAAGAAGAGGTCATAAAGGAATTGTTCTGTAGTCATATCTCTTTTTTTAAAGTAGACATTGTGGCAGCATATTGAAAATTAAAAGATAAGAATGGTCTATACAAAAAAGAATGGTTTATAAATGATTTACAAAGTTCATACAAAGAATTAGATATTGTGTATACTTGTATATACTATAATCTGAGTTTTTGCAGCACATTTTTAAAACAGTTTTTGTGGTAAAATTGGGTGCCTCAGCTGATATTCGGGTTGGTTTATACTAAAGTATATACAGTAATAGAAAATTCAGTCTCTGAGAGATTGATTTGTCTTAATCATTTTAATTGCTATGACAAATTGAAAGAATAGAAAAGTCATCTACTTTCTCTGTTACCTTTTTTTCCTTCCCGATTACCTAAAATTTTAGGATCCCATTTATTCCTTCCTACAGCCTCAACCAGTGGGAAAATGAGCAAATGCTCATTAACAAGTATTTGCATGACTTGTTTTATTTCTAAATAGGTCAATCATAGAGTTGCATTAACTTTATATGTGACTGAAGTAATAAATCAGAAAGCATCTACTTCCCATCCTGATAGGTGTATGTTGGATAATCCTGTTTAAAAAATGAGCAATCTAAATGTTTTTCAAAATCCTTCAACAATGAATGTATTATATTCTGTATCTCAAATGCACATAACTGTAAAAATACATTCATGAGGAAGATTATTTTTAGTTATCAACAAGTAGAAGTAGAACCAAGTTTGCACTTAACTACAGAAATATTTTGATGTTACTAGACTTTTTGTTCCTTGTCTCCTTCCTTCCTTCTAGTCATTGTCTAGGCATAGGTATTGGCATACATATCTGTAAATGTCGTAGTCTCTACTGAAAAATAACAAGGGAAAAATAAGGACTCCAACATATGAGGAATTCTAACTGGATAAAGAAAATAAAAATAAAAGTCTTTGAAGCACTGAGATAATATTGCATTAAATGAATGACTAATAATGGTTAAATTAATTAATATTAGAGATAATATTTTATTTCACTATATTGTCCTCCTACATTAACATTGTTTAAAGCAATCAGAATTTAGGATTTAAGAAAACAAGAAATATAAAATGATTGTTTAAATTTCATTTTATGTACATAAAAGCTTAAAGTAGAAAAGAAAGCAAGTTACTATTTAAGAGTTTTTTTGAAGGGTTATTTTGACTTAACCCTTAACCTTAATAATTTAAAATAATTCAGTCAAGAGGCTTTGGGCAACTATATATATACATATACAACCATATATTAATATGTATGTGAATATACACATGTGTACTTGGATTTATGTTTGTTTGTATTTATATTTTATATCCTAAAATATTTAATATATGAAATTCACACATTAAATTATCAAATTGTACTTTACAGTTGCATTTGAGAGATAAAATAATTTTCATAAATGAAGACAGATATTTCTACATTTATTATGCATCTCTATTAATGATTCAGAAGCTTAGTGACATATATATAGGTATTTGGGAGCAGAAGTTTAATCTAGAAGATTTGTGCTAACTTTTTAAAATTTGGAATAGGTTCTTTTTCATTAAAAAATTAGAAGTTATAGGAATTTGTGCCTACAATAATCCTCTGGAGAAGAGTTTTGGAAACCAGATTTAGCAGCTAGGAAAAGAAGGAAAAATGTTCTAAGTTGCCAATTAAAATAGAAATGGTTATTAAAAAACAAAAACCTGATGTTTGAAAATTTCCTTTCCTAATTAGACCTTTTAATGTGGCCCAAGCCAAGCCTTTACACTTCGAATGGATTCTAAATATGAAATCTGCATTTGTTATTGCAGAGTGAGCATTGTTTCTAGAGATAAATAGTCTGTAATATGTTCTCATAGGTCTGAAGAGTTCCAGAGAAAATATTTTTGATTCAGCAGTTCTTTAGCTGTGTAAAATTTTCTGACTTCTCATTTGTTCCTTCTCTTCTGGAATTCATGCATAAACTTCCAATTGAAAAATATATCTTTTAGCAGTACAAATGCTGGAGTCTATAAATTTTCATTATTGTAAAAATTATCTATCCAACAATTGTCAGCCCCTGTCTAGGTAGTTGCGACTCAGCAAGCTTTTGCATGACAGAAATGCAGTCTAGTCGTCCACCTCACAATCATTCATTATTCTTAAGTCCTTTGTTCAGTCTATTTGTGGGTGACCGTCTGACCAAACACGGTGTCCTTTTCAGAGACTGGTCTTTCTAACAACAGGTCTCAGTACTGCAAATGGAACCTCAGCATCACAGTTCTAAGAAGCATAGGACAGATTTGTCTGTTCTTCTGGACGCCCCTTGTCTACTCACCACTCTTTTGCAATACCCTAACTCAAATGCATTAATGCTTCACTCTTTATTCCTTATTACCCAGCTTTCAGATGGATATGAGGTGATTAGAAACACTACTGCTTCGGCCAGACGCATGTAAGTCTTTAAAGTGATATCATTGTTTTTCATACTGCAAAGAGGGCTTTTTGGTTTTGCTTTGTTTTGTTAGCAGTTTGGGCTCAGGACTATGCATTTTTTCATTTCGTACTCAGGTGCTAACGGTTGCTGCCATCGAGCCTGCTCCATCTCGGAGTGACCTTCGGCACAAAATGAGGAGACACTGCACCATCGATGCCCCCCTCACAATTGCTCTTAAGCTCAAGCCCCTGGATACAGCCACTGCATCCATCCGTCTCGGTGAAGGCCTCCTCTTGCCGCTACCCTTCCACTTCACCAAATACGACGGTGATCTTCAGGGACTGCTCTCTCCTGACACTCTGGCCAAAGGATGGAAGATAAACTCTTGCGTCCCTTGCCTCTAAAGAGCACTCGGGTCTTACTTCTTCCAATGCAGAGCAATTTGTCCTGCGAGCCATCCATAGTACTTTTAATATTCTTCTCCAGCACCACAATTCAAATGCATTCATTATCCTATGCTAGTCCTTATTCAAACCCTATTTTCTCTTAATCTTAGTTAAGTTTTCTTCATTCTATATTTCAATCTATATATCTTCAATATATTCATTTCAATATTTATCTTCACATATGGTAATAAGATGAAAACTTGATGAGAATGATTCATGTTGCAAAATAAAATGCTTATGTTAATGTTATTTTATTTGGTTTAAAATTAGTTTAATATTTAATATAACAGTGATATCAAAAGATACCACTAGTTTTCTGCTTAAATTTTACAAATATGTTTTAATTGAATCTCATTGACATGATAAAAATATAATTATGAAGGGATGAGAGACATAAATCAGTGTCTAGAAAGAATGACACTTGAAGAAAATTTTCTTTTAAGGTGATATTTACACATTGGTCTGCTAACCTCCAGGTGAGCAGTTGGAACTCTGCAACTTATCAGAAGGAGAAAAGCTAGTATTTATATTCCTGTGAAGGGTTAGCAATATTGAAAACCCATCCTGGAGGCAATGTCACCCTGCCTTATAGGGTTGCTGGGAGTGGAAATCCACTTGATGGCAGTGAGTTTGGTTTTGATACACTAAAATTTTTTAAAGTCATTTATTGCCACTTCATCCACAATCATATCAAGAAGAGTTGTACAATCATTACCATAACAATTTTAGAACATTTCCTTCTTCCTTGTTCTAATTGCTAGCGTGATTTTTTTAATTGTGGCAAAAAGATACACAACAAAACACTCTCCACTTCAACACCCTCTACATGCGTAATTGCCAGTGATTGTGCTCTATTGTGCAATCATTATTGATATCTTTTTCCAAATTATTTCACCACCATTAACATAAATTCAGTGCCCTCTAAGCAAAAACGCTTCCTCCATCACCAGTTGTAGCCATTGGTCAACTTTGCTTTCTTTTTTATTCTTTTTTTTTTTAGTAGTTTTCTTGATCTTATATGTACATATCACATACTACCAATGTTAAATCACTTTTAAAAAGGGTTGTAAATGCAACTTCACAATCAGTTCTATTGGTCCCTCTCCAGCGTTCATTGTTTACTCTCTCATTCCTCTCACAGATCCCTCCACCTCATCCCACTCCCACCTCTGCCTCCATCCCGATAAGCCATAGCACCAGTCATTGCCTCCATTCCTTTACACATTCTGTGCTTCATAAACTGAGAAACCTAACAAAAACAATCAAACAAACCAGAAAGGAGAAAGTAATATAAAAACTAAAAATCAGAAAGAAAAGGCCACAAACAATATTTTAAAAGACAGAAGAGAAATTTCTATGATAGAACAAGTGAAGAATATTTAGTCTAGAACAAATTCCAGTTCGATCAAGAGGATGGTCAACTGTTCAAGTACCATACTGTGATTCAACCCACCATAACGAAATTGAAAATAGTTTCTCCTTCATCTGTGACCAGGGTATATCTGCCAGAGACTTCATCTGATTGGATACTCTGCAGATGGATTTTGGGCTCCCACTGTCTTCCTTGGCCTTCTACAAATTGGATGTTCACAATTTAAGCTCTGATAATAATACTCTTCACCATATTTGGATTTTGTGATTTTCATTTTTGGATCACACAGGCATGTGCTTCTTTCGTGTGGATTTAGTTGGGGTCTCACTTACAGACTGCTTCTTTAAATGCAAGCTCTTAAGGCCCCACACACAATTCCAATTAGTAGCCAGGCTGATTTTTGTTATTTTTAAACTCAACTACTCACTGCCATCAAATAGATGCCATCTCATAGTGACTCTAAGGGGTAGGGTAGAACTGTCCCTGTGAGACTGTAACTTTTAAGAAGTGTAGGAAGCTCCAGCTGCTAAAAGTAAGCTAATTTTAAGGGTTGATTTTTTTTAGCAATAGATTGCCAGCCCTTTCTTTTTATTTGGTGTTCATGAGCAAGCTTCACCAAAACTTGTCCAACAGCATAACAGCTGCAAGCCTCCATGGAGAGGGAGGTGGCCACTGCTAGGTGGTGCATTGGCAGAGAGTATAAATCAGGTCTCCCACTTAGAAGGCAATAATTCTGCCACTGAGCAACTGCCAGGAAAGAAATACACTTGCAAGCAGCACAAAATAAGAAGGGAATAGCAGAATTTCAAATAACCAGTGGGGAGGTAATAAAAAAAAGATAAGACTAGGAAACAGGACATACGCAGAAAACAACTAATAAAATCATTTGTTATTTAGCCCTAACATATCAGTAATTCCTTAAACCAAAAGGATCTATATTGATTAAAAGGCAGAAATTGGTAGAGATGACTCAAGAGCAAGGAATAACAAAGCAAAACAGGGAAACACATTCCAAACTTATGCCGGGTACAAGAAACCCACTTCAAATATAACAGGTTGAAAGTAAAAAAGATGGCTGAAAACAGACCATGCAGATATCACTGAAAGCAGGCGTGTCTGCATCAATACCAGAAAGAGTAGATTTCAGAGAAAAGAGATGATTAGAAACAAAGGAGTCCACATCAGTATGAAAGGATAGATGTACTAGAAAGGCAAAGAACAAAAGGCTCACTGCCATCAAGTCAATTCCCGCTTATAGCAAGCAACCCTACAAGACAGAGAATAGCTTTTGTGAGTTTCCTAGACCATAACTTTATGTTGTTCTTGGGGTTGTCACGTGCTGTTGAGTAGGCTCAACCTCATGTACAGCAGAATGGAACAGCCTGGTCTTGTGTCATCCTCTCAACTGTTCTTATGTCTGAGCCCTTCAATGCAGCTACTGTGTCGCCATCTTGTCAAAGGTCTTCCCTCTTTCACTGAATGATGTTTTCCTCCATGTTGTTCCTTCTGGCAGCATGCAGCCAAACAAGTCTCACATCCTCGCCTCTCAACAACATTCTGGCTGTACTTCTTCCATAACATATCTGTCTATTCTATTGGCCAACCCATGCAACCTTCAAACTTCTGTGCCAAAAGTCAAATACACAGATTCTTCTTTGGCCTTCTTTACTCGATGTCCATTGGGGTCAAGCACACCTTCGTTCTCAATGAAATAGCCTTTCTTTTCAATACTCTACTGAGATCTTGCGCAGCAGTTTACCCAGTGCGCTGTTCTCTTGACTGCTCTTCCATGGAAATTGATTGTGGATGCAGAGCAAGACAAAATGTTTGATAATGTTCATCTTTTTGCCATATATCGTGATTTTACCTATCGGTGCAGGTGTTCTTTACAGTGAGTTTTAACCCCTACAGGGTTTCTGTCCTTGATCTTCATCATCGAGTACTTTAAGTCACCTGAAACTCAACTACTCGCTGCCATCAAGTCAAGGCCACCGCACAGTGCCTCTATGGGACAGGTAGCATGCCGAAGGAGTAACTCTAGGATGTGTTCTGATTATTTTGCAAATTCCTAACTGACTTTGAAATCAACTGTTGAGTTGAGAAGTTGAGAACCATTACCTTAGTATGCATGGATAATAAAGTGCAAGTTCACCCTGAGGAACTTTAGAAGAAAGACTTTTTGATGCAATTTGAAAAAAAAAAAAGTATCAAAAACCCTATGGGGGAAACGGTGAAAAATTTGAAGAAAAAAGAATAATTTATAAATTATTAAGGGGGCATGGAGGTGGGAGGCGTGGGAGGGAGGGGGAAATGAGAAGCTATGCCAAGGGCTCCAGGGAGAGAGAAAATGTTTTGGAAAAGATGATGATACCATATGTAAATATGTGTTTGACAGAATCGATCTATGTAGGAATTGTGATAAGGACTGTAAGAGCCCCCCTGAAATGAAATTAAAAGTAAATTACCATGTAGCGATGTTACAAATGCCTTTAAAAACTGAACCTATGGAATCTAGTCGTCTGAAGCACACCCAGTAGCCATGAGCAGAACTGGACTCAAGAGCAATGAGCAATATAGCTCAGAAAGTGCCGTTTGATGTTAAGGGACTGACTACTTTCACACTTTAAAGTCGTGATGTGCCTCTGTCAAAGGTTTGTAATGATTATGCTTAACAGTGGACCATTTGAATTATTGCAAGTATATTGCAAGCAATTTAGGTACATAATCAAACACATTATTATGTCAGTCTAGTTGCCATAAACTTGAAACAATATTACCCCAGAATGACTGCTGAAGTGGAGATCAATTTTCCCGAGTGGACACCAGAAGATCAGCATCCCTTAAAACAGGTTAAAATATGTTAGACTAAATTAAGGTCTGTAGTTCTCTAATTTTTTTTGGATCCCCCCCAAAAAAAGGTTGCTTTATATCCAGTTGACCTGACTCATGGCAAACCCATGCACATGAAAACCAAAATTCTGCCCAGTTTTGAGTATGATAGATTGCCTACGGGACCATTGACATGCAGGGTTTTCCTTGGGGAAGTTGGGAAGTCTATCACCAGGCTTTTCTTCCTGCTCTTTCCTACATGGAAACTCCAATAAAGGCTGTTCTGCCTCAAAGCAACACACATCCCTCCACTGGCAGACAAGTAGGTGCAACATTGGAATTGCACTGGCTGGGGCTTGAACTGGGTCTCTATTATGGAAAACGGTATCACTGTCCCACCAATGCCTGTCCGAAGTTTGAATGGCTATAAACCAATCTATCACAAATGCTATATTTTTTATCAATCCATAGCAAAAATAACCAAGTTAGCATTCATAAACCAAGAAGTGAGTTTCTTCATCATGTTTTCTGACCTCTAAACGTTTCTGAAATTCTTTCAGTTGAGTTTGTTGTGAGTGAGGAATACATATCTTTTTATGTGCAAGCCTGATGTGTGAGAATGTAAAAAAAAACCCTGCAGCTAATTAGCCATGGTAATGAGTCTCAATATACAAGAAACACTAATAGGACTGATGAAACCAAACCATAAAAAGCAAAACACTCATAATGCCTCCATTATAGAACAGAGTAGAATTGTCTCATAAGATTTTCAAGGCTGTAATCTTCATGGGAAAAAAAATGAAATGGTTGGTACAGGATAGAATGCTGTACTGTTAAATGAAAAGTCAGCAAATCAAACTGACCACTGCTGAAAAGAAAGGCAAGGATACTGCTCCTATCCTACTCTGCCTGAATAAGTCACTCTAAGCTGGAAGAGATCTATGGCAGTACATTCATCTTTTCAGAAGGAGATGACTTCAACTTTTTCTAAAGGAATCGCTAGATAGCTGGAACCACCCATCATTTGGTTAGCAGCTGAGTACTGAACCACCAGACTATCAAGGCTCTAGTCATGCTAAAAGGAGAGACTGAGAATATAAAGAGTTATAAATAGCAACTGTTCATAGAAATGGCAACTGTAGTCATAATCTGTCATGGAAATATTATACCCAGAGTAACCTTTAAAAGTGAGATTTTCTCTGACATCCTATAGACATGTTATCAGAAGGGATGAATCCCTATATCAGGACATTATAATTGGTAAATTAGATGGTGAGCAAAACGCAGGAAGAATTCCAAGTTCAGTGGACACAGCAACCAATCCATGGGCTCAAACCCAGCAATACCTGTCAGGGTGGCCCATGGCATTTGGATACATGTAGGATCACCAAGCATAGACTTCTCAGTCCATGACAACCACTGCACAGTCAACAGAGAAATATGACTTGATTTTACATCTACCAATATTTTTTAAATAAATGTAATGCTAAAATTGAAGCACTATTACACATATGAAAAACTTCTCAAAACATGATTTTGACTAGTGAAAACTTTAAGTAGAAAGATACCTAAAAATAACAACTCTATTTTTAACTGCAGTCACATTATTTGGCCTTTTGCTGGTTTAAATAACTTAGATTATTCTCAGCACATTCTTCCAAACATTCTTCCTTTCTACTTGAATATTTTTTATTTTGACATGCAATTTCCTTGTGACTTACTTCTCCTATTTGTTATGGACCAAATTTAACAATTTATTTTAATGTTGTGATAGTCTTGTGGCCTATAGACTGAAAATGTGTTAGGGACCACCTGATTCTGGACAAATGCATTCAACTTAAAAGTATCCATTTTGTTATAGAGAGTTAAAAATAGAAGAAAATTTGAAGTTATACACAAATTAAACTTTGATCTCTATGCCAAAAAATATTTCTGGAAAATAAATATATTGTGATTTTTTTATACATGATTGGAACACTAACATTCTAGGGTTATAAGATAGTTTTTATACCATCTCTGATTTATCTCTGTAATTAATATAAGGTTTTCTGAAAGAGGAAGAAAAGTCTAGTGTTGTAATTGTTTTCAAATTTAAGTTGGTAAGTGCATTTCTATTCTAGAACTCTACTCAGAAATGCAGCAATATTTGATAAAGTGTAAAATTTGCAACAAATACAGGGAAGGGATGGGAAAAATTGCAACAAATACTCCCCAAACTTTTTCTCCTATTACTGAATAAAATTTTCAAATGGCTTAGTGGCACGTACTCGAATGCTTGTTCTCTGTAGACTTGGATTCTAGGGAATTTTAAGTCACCAGATATTTGTGTAACCTTAGGGAAACTAGTCATTAAAAATACTTAGATAATAATAAACATTATTATTACCTTGAGATCCTGAATGCTAACCAATGAGAATCCAATAATAATAAGATAAACTTTGTTCTCAGGTTGCTTGCTGTCTGGTAGGCAAAATATTTATAGTTGGAAAATAGCAGACAAAGCTAGTCATAGCATCGATACCTTTTTCAAAGTCTGCCATCTACAAGTCTTAATTACTTACCGGAGGCTTTCTGGGGATCTAATTTCTAAATTGGTATACACTGATATATCAATTTATACATTTAGATTAAGATGTCCGGAAACAGACTCTTAAATGAAGAGATACCTAAAATAAATACTAATGAATAACCTTTTGTAAAACAGGACAATGACTGTGGGTAATGCGCAGTTAAGGTTACAACTGTGTCCAGACAACAGACAATGTACATAGCAACTGTGTCAGTCTGTGTAGATTAGAGAAACAAATTCACAGACAATTATAGGAAAGAGCTTTATATATAAGAGCAACTGAATATTGAGAAAATATTCCAGCCCAGTCCAGATCAAGTCCTTAAGTTTGAGATTAGCCTTTGATGTCTGATACCAATCTATGAAGTCTCATCACGAAACACATGCAAGGACACTGAATGCAGGAAGAAGTCTTCCAGATCCAGTGGCATTGTAAGCATCTGAGCACTGGCAAGGGTCTCCACGTGACTTCTCCAGATCCAGGACCCTAGTTGCATCAGGATAGGGCCAGGTGGTTTCTCCTTAAGGATGTCTCTCATGGAGTGAGCAGAGAGAAAGAGTGCTTCCCAACTTCAAAGGGGAATACAAGAATTCCCAGAATCCTCAGAAGAAGGCCAGAGGCCTCACTGCCTGTGATCCAATTGACAAACTAGACACCACCTCTTCATTCAATCCTCTCAAGTCCCAAATTGACATCAGATTATATAACCACCCCATTGGGGGGGATGGATATGTCTGCCAAAGAGAAGAATTAGAGAAAGTACCAATGTGTCCTCTACTAGAGTGACCATAGTTGAATTAGTAAAAGATAAAAGAGTGTGCCAGACAACGATTATGGAAAAGGATCAAAGTAGAAGAGCATGCTTGTTCGGAGATCTTCCAGCTCTTCATTGTGGGGATAACCAAGGCTATAGAAAGCGATAATGTACAGAGTTAGAGAAGAAATGCCCAAATCTTTAAAGTCTTATGGCATAGAAAGAATTTTAGTATATATTTAGAGGGTAGAAGTAGAAAGGACATATGGTTTGAAACAGGAGATAGGAGATGCTCAGATTTATCTGTACAGGTGATAATGGATTAGGAGGAAAAATTAAAGGCAGCTGAACAAATTAGAAAATTACTTTATGGACGAGATAATGATGTCCTGAAGTTGCTTACAGAAGGAAAGAAAAATTATGAATACTTCAAAAGGTAGGGAGAAGAAATGATAGGCTTTGGAGACTAATTGAAGTTATGGCAGGAGCAGATTGAAAGTCCTTTCAAAAGCCATCATCCTGAACCCTTCTGAATGATACTACTTTTCACCTTTTGTTTCTAAAACTGACTGTTGAGATAGGAAAAGAGATTTTTAGAGTAGAGCATTATTAAATTGGTCTAGGCTTTACTTACCACATAAATTCCATTGCCCCTTTCAAATGTGAAGATTAATTAAAATGAAAGATGCCAGATTGGCGTCTTCTGTCACAGTCAGAAAGGGACAGCAACCTAATAGCTGTGCCAAGAACTTACAGTGCGAGACCAACATGCTCACTAGTCCTATCTCTGACTCGATCATTTAGAATATTCTTGATTAGTTTCCCAAACTTCTTCATTTGCTTCCATTTCTCCTACTATAAACAAGGTCTATGAATGGGCATCTGACGTGAGATTAATGAAAATCTGTAGGGAAAATCAGTACAGAAATGATTATCTAAAAAGCAAACAGGAGAGCAGTTCCTGACGAAGATCAAAGATTGCAATCTTCAGTATCGATTAGACCTCAATATAAACATGGGGAGTACCCACAAAATTATATCTATAAACGATATCATGATAAATGGAGAAAAATAAACTTGTCCAGGATTTCATTTTACTCGAATATACCATCAATGATGTGAAAACAGTAGTCAGTAAATCAATGAATTAGGTAAGTCTGCAGCAAAACATTTCTTTATAGTGTTCAAAAAAAAAAAAAAGCCAAGATCACTTGGAATACTATGTACCTGACCTAAAAAAATACTATGTTCAATAGTCTCATCTGACTATGAAAGCTGGATAATGAATAAAGATACTTAAGAAGTATCGATACATTTAGATTTGCTGTTGGTAACTCCACAAGAATGAACAAATATCTTTTGGAAGAAATATAACCAAAATGCTTCTTAGAACCAAAGATCTGTCACCCCATTGATCGCCAGGGTTGATTCCGCTGATCCGGCTGGCTAGGAGGATGTCCCCTTCCTTCCTCACTGCTCCATGTGCTTCCCTCCCGGAGCTGCACGCTGGATTGAAGGGGGCGATCTTCGCTGATAGAAGGAGGACCGTCCTTCCGTCAAGGGTATGCGAGTAGCTGTGCTCCTCTGTTAGAACCTCCAAACAAGTCTCAAGAACCAAAGGTGGTGTAACTTTATCTCAAGAATTTTGGGCAGCTTATTAAGGGCGTCCAATATGCTTGGGCTAGGCTCAATGAAAAAGAAGAAAACCTCTCACGGAGGCTGCAACAAAGAACTCCAGCATAGCAGTGCCCGTGAGGATAGTCCAGGGCTGGCCAGTCTTCGATGCGGTGGTATGTAGCTTTGGGGCTTGTCAGAACAGACTCAATGGCCTATAAGAACAACAACAGCAAAATGGCAGCATCTGTTTCTTTTCTAAGAATATGGGAAGTGGATACCAGGCAAAAAAAAAAAAAACAAAAAACCTTTCAAACAATTAAAACCAAGAAACAGAAAAATCAGGATCTCTAATTAGGTAAGTCTTATTGAGTTTTTCAGGATGATTAATGATTTTATTGCCCCCAAACGAATGTAAATCAATTTGAAAACAAGAAGGCTTTATTGCCTCTCATTTAATTCATGCCAGCTTGTGAGGCAAATCAGCAAGCTAAGATGATATGTTTTGAACAACAGTACGTGTCCTACTTGATGCACAGCAGACATGCTTAAAAATGAATTTCACCCTAAAAATGGCTAATTAATGAAATTTATTCCTGCCTGATTATATGAGTTTGACTACTTAAATATTTAATATCTAAATTTTTAATAAAAGAGAGACTATGCAGGACCAAATAATATAGACTAAAATTTTAAAATTTAGTGAATTTTAGTGAAAGTTGCTTTTCATACAATCAAGTGGTAATATCTAAGAAAATGCTCTGATCTGACATCAGATTTCTGATGTAACTGTGATGACGAAATTTTATGGGGATTAAATTTTTTTTAATCAAGGGAGAAGATAATTAGGAGTCCTCAAAAGAGGCTATAAAGTTGTTTTAAAAATATGAAAATGTGATGAAAACTCTATCTTTTGCATTTTGTATATTCTGATTCAGGTAAAAATTTAGAGTACCTTCAAATCTTATACTGTAAGATGTACACTAACATGATATAGAAAAGAAATCATGTGTATGCCGCTTAAAAATAATATACAAATTAATGGCACCTAGTTAATTCCAGTAACCTCTGCTTCACATCGTCACAATGCTGACACTTTTGCCAAAAATGCGGCATAATTATAACCAAAGTGTATTTGTTTTTTTGTTGTTGTTGCTATTTTTTTCACTTATGAACAGATTTGTTCATGCTGACATTACTTTTAAAACTGTGAATATCACAATTGGACGGTATCAATCCATTTTATTAAAAATTCATGATTGGACATTTTGCTCCTCATATATATTTCTCATATGCAAATGAGTCAACTGAAAAATGCCTTTTAATAGATTAAACATTTATGATAGGTTAAACAGATTATAAATGTATAACAGATTATACATTTAGTAAATAAGTGCTGTTTCTACAGGTGTTGGTTGTGGATCCACATAAAATGAAATCCTTGACACCTTCAATCTTTTCTCTATTCACTGTGATGCTCAGTTTTGAAGATTATTATGGTACTGATGTGAAGATTATTGTTTCTTTTTATTGAGATGTGACCTATATTGAAGGCTGCGGGCTTTGATCTTCAAGTGCTTCAAGTCTTTTTCACTTTTATCAAGCAAGGATGTCCCAGTTGCATAACTCAGGTTGTTAATGAACCGTCCTCCACACCTCAGGCCACATTCTTTATCACAGAGTCTGCCAGATTCTTGGACGAGTGGCCCAAAATACAGATTGAAAAATATGATGAAAGGATATACACCCCTAAGTCACACCTTTCCTGACTTTGAAGCACATAATATTCTACTGTTGGGGTTGAAAGACTGCTGCTTGGCTGGAGCACAATACAGTGTTCTGGAAATCCCATGCTTTGCAAAATTATTCATTTTTTTAAGTTCCACACAGCAAAATGCCTTTGCATAGTTAATAAAACACAGGTAAACCCCTCTCTCTCTCTCTCTCTCTGGTATTCTGTGCTTTCAGCCAAGATCCAATTAATTGCACATTCCACATCCTCGTGGGAGTCCAGCTTGAGCTTCTGGAAGTTTCCTGTCAATGTATTGTTGCAATCACCTTGTAATTATCTTCAACAAAGTTTTAATTATGTGCGATGTTAACGATATTGCTCAATAATTTGTGCATTCTTTTGGATTTTCTTTTTAAAAATATGGGCACAAGTATGGATCTCTTTTAGTCTGCTGGCCAAGGAGCTGTCTTCCAAATATCTTGGCATAGACTAGTGAGAGTTTCCAGTGCTGAATCAGTTTATTGAAACATTTGGATTGGTAGTCCATTAATTCCTGGATCCCAATTTTTATGCCAACGCGTTCAGTGCCATTTGGATTTTTTCTTCAATATCATTGGTTCTTATTCATATGCTACCTTTTGAAATGGTTGAACCATAGCCAATCCTTTTTGGTGCAATACTTCTATTTAGTTCGTTTAACAACACAATTTCTTCCCTTAACTTTACTTTGTGTCTTTTGTGTATATTTATACTGCTAATGACCTATTGTTTTCTTCATGCATGATATCTTAGATTTTTCTAGTCTTTAGTGTGTAAAATGTGTCAATGATATAGTTTTCAATTCCATTATAATATACTCCATATTTTGGCCCTTATGTACTTATTTTCAATTTCTTCAGCCTCAACTTGAATTTGCATGGAAACAATTTTTAAAATATCCACAGTAGAGCCTGAGTTACTGACTGATAAAGAATTTCTCCATCAAGTCTATCCACAAATGAAGTCTGTTTGATTTATCTATTGTGTGATGATATTCACACAATCATTCTAAGCATGCTGACAAATTTTATAGGCTAATGAGTTTTGCTCATCCAAAGTTCTACATGTGATCTCTGGTATTATTTCTTTTACCAATGCCATATTTTCCAATTGTTGATCATTCTTTGTTTCCAACTTTTGCATTACAGTTACCAGTTCTTAGCAACAAATTGCATTTTTGATCAATTTCAGATAGCAGAGGTAGTAAAAACAAATCTTTATTTTTGAAGTGAAAAGTCAGTATATAAATTCTAAGTAAAAATATTGATTAATCTTATTTGTGACTCTATGGATATTAATCCTATCATGAACAGAAGGATTGTACATCAGGATAGGTCTTGAAATGTGCTTTTAACAATGAAGGTAACACCATTAATCTTTAATTAGTCCTTCTTGGCACTGTAGACCATAGAATTATTCCAAATGGATAATATGTAGTGGTGGGATTCAATTAATTAAGCAAAATTTTAGCTGCACAAAAATTGGTTTGAAGTATAATAAAGCAAAACACCAAAAGGAAGTTCATTATTTCATACAATTAATATTTAAATAAGAACAATAAAATGGGACACAAAGTTAGATAAGAAAGCTTTAAAATATTAATGAAAAATAATAAACCTTCCCTGACAAGAAACAACAAAACTATTATTTGATATAGTTCCATATTATTTCTTAATTAACGTCCTCACTCGCAGTGCTATTCGCTTTTATACCGTCATCACCGCTGTGTGATATCAGTACGGGGCTTAACACAAAGCTGAAATGAATGACAGTTCATCACTCTCTGGTTGCTTGATACTTTTTCTCTTCATCTTACATTTTTGCTTATTGAAATAGCAAACATGAGAGAATAAAAATGTGTTTCGTCCAAAGTAAAAAAGTTTTATGTAATGAACAGATATTGCAATCATAAATCTGTCTAATTTTGTATAACCCTGGAGGGAAGGAACCTTACGATGGGTGCTTAGAATACACCGTTGAACAGATGAACATTAAAAAAGAATAAGGAATGTAAATTTATGATTTTCACATTTTGGGGGTTGCCCAGCCACCATGTGAGAGAGAACCTTGATTACAAGTGGTGTTTTAACACCTGATTCGCCAAACTCAATAAAGAATTATTAGCTCTGACGAATCAGTGAGAGCTGACTGAATCCCACCACTGTACATAAACGTCAAAGTTTGGAAAAAATCTTCTAAATATAAAAATAACACTTAACGCTCTAAATTTGAATGTGTCTAGAAACAATATTTATAAAGATTATCCTATAATTTAAAAATTTTATACTGTATTTGGCAACAATATAGCAGAAGTAAAAAGTTAGGAGTCATAAGAAATAAATTTACAGTTAAAGACACATCGAAAAAATAAAGATATATAGAAGAAGAATGCACACTCGCCGACATGCTAGCTGCTTTTCTGACTTTATTGTAGGCAATTATGCCCATTCCTTTGGTCTCCTTTCCTTTAGTGAATTCTCACACTTATAACTGATCAAGAATGAAGCAATGCATCTGAAAATCAGACAGCGCACATACCACAAAGCTATTTTTCCCCTTTTTGCTTTTGTCTTTGATTCTTCGGTGATGATATCAGCAGGTGGAAGCTCAATTTAGACGCAGCTCCTGACATCCGCAATGGCACTTTACGGGAGCACAGAGATGCTGCCCTAGGGAAATCGCTCCAACATGAACTTGTATTTGATTGCAGTCCCCCTCCATGGCCTCTCATGGAAGACTCACTTCATGCCATTTACTCTGTATGACCTTCTTAAGTTCACACAGAAAAACTCCCCTCTTCAATTTTGCAATATATAAACAAAGGCAACCATTCAACACATATTTGGTATTAGTATAAGCCAAAGGTCCAAAGGCATTTTAGTACAGAAACTTTCCAGAAAGATTAAGATATGTCCTAAAGTTAGTCACAGTCTCTGATAATGAGATAGGAAGCGAAGTAAATCCACCATAATAGGAAGACGTGTAATTTGTCAAGTTTTTTTATGAAGCCATATTCCTATTCCAAACAGCATTGGGCAGTAGAAACTGAGGCATGGAGAAAATAAATAGAGAAATTGGACCTCATCCTATAATTTTAATATTGGTACAAATATTCACTCAGATTTGTTTAATGTAGGTCATTTTTTCAGTTTTTTGTCATGTAAAACTCACTTTGCAGGGTCAACCCAATGAACCCCTGGTACAGTATTAATTTTTCCGTGTGTGTGTGTGTGTCTGTGAGAGAGAAAGAGAGAGAGAGAGAGAGAGAGAGTACATATATGAGAATATATGAGAGAGAGATTTAGAGGACCATGGGATTATCTGATTTTCTTTCCCTGTAGATAAAAATAGATAAGATGTTTAAAGGTATCAAAAATGAACTTAAGATCTCAACCTAAGAATAAACATGACAATCTTTCAAAAGAATGCTCTGCAATGAGATAAAACAGTTTTCTAATAGAACTGTAGAGCTGCAACCCAATGAGAACATTTACATAAGCTTTGGCTTAAACTCAGAAGTCACTGGAAAACTACTATATTCTGCTTTTGCTTTCAATATACATAAATCATTCGGCCCCTCTCTGAGATGCAAAGAATTTGGTGTTAAATAAATAGTATGATATTAATTTCTCTAGATTAATCCCTTATGGCTATAGGTAATAAATTATCATTCCCAATAATTATTTAAATAGGTAACGTTGGCAAAAAAAAAAAAGTAAATGTATGCCATCATCTAAAATGTAATAATATAAACAACTAGATTTGCTCCAGCCTCCCTGGGCTAACTTGCCAAGCCGATGGCCTGAGCCAATCATAATAAGCAAAGTTGACCTCATGCCAAAATGTTGGAGTATGAAGCTGAGGCTCCTACTAGGTTTGTAGTCTGTAATTTCATATGAGGGTGCTCTACTCATTCTAACTTGTAAATAAGCAATTTTTTACATATGAGATCTATTAAATTCTGTAATTGAATTTTATAATCACTCTGCTTAGGTGTATAAAGTTACGTCCTGAATCTAGACGCATGCTGTTTTGAAAGGCTGTGATTAATGTTTTTACCTAAAAAGGTTTGGAGGAGAATAATATACAGTCCAATGCTGACTGTGGTTGTGACCTGCAGTTGAGCTGCTCTGACACATGGTTACCCATGTGTGCAGGGAACTGTTCCATTGTCTTTTATTTTATTTCATTTTACCTTCTCTTTTCTTCCTCTGCTTTACTGTACTTTACTTTATTTTCTTTTTGCCGTAATCTTGACAGAAACAGTGTGCTTAGCCTTTTTGTCACTGGCATCATTGTGTGAGATTCAAAAGTCAGCCTTTGGGTCAGCCTCGGATTGCAAGTCTCTTGTACAACGCAGGCTTCTGACAGTAGTAGTGCACTTTAAAAATTCACAAGAAAACACTGCCATTCCAAATTCACCAAAATAAATATAGCCACATTTAAAGAATTTTTAAAATCATCATTAATAAATTTCTTTTTCCCAAAATAGGCACACTGAGATGGATGGATGCATGAGCAAGTGCATTGTCAAGTGGCAAAACCAGTCCCTTGTCTGCCACAAATCAGGCCTTTATTGTCATACATTGTTATACAATCTTTTCAGAAACTCTAAATAGAAACTTGGTTAACAATTGGACCAGGTGGAATAATTCCAAATATACTATGAATCCGTATTTTCATCCATTTAGGAGTTGATGGACATCCAGCACAAGGCTTGTCATCTATTGACATTTCACCTTTTTTAAAAAGCAAGAAAACCACTCATATGCTTGAGTTTTTCTCATAGCGCTATTCTTGTAAGCTGTGTTCTACATCACAATACTTTCTGTAGCATTTTTCCTGAACAGTAAACAAAATTTAACAGCGACACCCTGTTCTCTTAAATAGGTCATCACAAAAAATGAGCTTCAAGAGAAACTGCTTTTCTGAAAAAAATTCACCATGACCAGAGATGGCCTTCCCAAGTGATGCCACTGGGTGCATGTCTTAGTCTGGGTAGACTAGAGAAACAAATTCATAAACATGCATTTGCATATAAGGAAGAGGTTGATAGACAAGAGCACTTGAACATAGAGAAAACATCCTAGCCCAATCCAGTGTAAGATCATAAGTCCAATATTAGCCCATATGTCCACTATCAGTCTATAAAGCCTTCTTCAGACTCATGAAGCACATGCAGTGATGGTGAATACAGGATGATCACAAGTCAGATGGGTAGAACGTTTTTGGATCCAGTGGCATTGTAAACATCTAAGCAATGACAGGGGTCTCCAAGTGGCTTCTCTGAATTCAGAGATCTGGTTCCATCATGGTAGATCCATGTGACTTCCCCTCTGGGAAGTTTGCCTCTTGCCAATAGAGTGTCTCCAAGGGACTGAATAGTGAGTCTTTCATATCCAAGGGGGAAATATGGCCAGATTTCCCAGAATTTCCAGAGGAAAAGGCCATGCCCGCACAGAGGTCTCTTTGGCTACCTCCAGATTGATAGACTAGACTCCACCCCTACTCTCTTAAACGTCAAATTGAAACCAGATTAGGTGACTGCCACAGTGCACTAACTCAAAGTGAGGTGCTTGATGCTTGTCTAGTGGGGAAAAATTAGTAATATGAAAGTTCTGTTCCACCCAGATTAAGTCTGGTGGGTTCTTCTTGTATCATCTCATATATGTATAGGAAAAACTTTGTATCAAAGAGTAATTATATATTAATACAAAACCCAGCCATCCAGATCAAGTCCCTAAGTCCAATAATAGTCCCTCCAGACTCATCCAGCACATAAAATGATGCAAAAGTCAAGAAGATGAAAGATCAGTGGGAGTAAAGTCTTGTGGATCTAGTGGCAATGAAAGCATCTCCAGGGCTCTTGCAAGTCTCAATGTGACTCCACATGGCTTGCAAACAGGAAGATGAGAGCAGAGAGAGAGAGAGAGCAGGTGTAGCCTGACTCCAGGAGAAGAGGGAAAGGAAAATCAGCCATGAAGAGCCATGTTCTAGGTCGCTCTTCAATCAAATTGTAATCAGATTAAACTCTGCCCTAATGTTTCCACGGGAGCCTCGTTGGCACAATAAACCTAACTATCACACTTGTTTAAATAAGACATTTTGACAAATGAGACTGAGTGTACTGGAAATTGGCTCTCTCTATTAGATTAGTCAAAAAAAACGAGCCCTAGTAGCATAATAGGTTACAAGTCGAGCTGCCATCTGTAAGGTTGGCAGTTTGAAGTCACAAGACATTCCATAGAAGGAAAGTATGATCTTTTCCCATAAAGATGTACAATCTCAAAATTCCACAAAGGCAGTTCTGTTCATCCTACGGACTCACTATAAGTTGGAATTGATGCAATGGCAGTGAGTAGTGTTTTTTTTAGAGCATTCAAATGGCTTTTAACTTAATGTAGAGGATATTTAAGCTAATGTCTCAAATCTTTGTATTTTAGTGAGCAAATGCTGACAGTTCTTTATTTTTATTAGGAATCAAATATCTCAAAATAGATCAAATATTGCTTTCTCTGCGTTTATTATATCCACTACTTCCTTTCCAAAAAGTGAATGGCAAGAAGTTGAAAATTTTTTCCTCATTTATTCCAGAAAGAAACAGGTTATATCTGGTTAATGAGCTCATCTACAACTTCAAATTTGGTCAAAAGACACACGCTTAAATATTAGTATCAGAATAGCTCCTAAGCTCAGCCAAGAAAAATTGTATATTTATCAATTCCACTCATACTAACAGAATATATTTACAACCTGCTTCAATTCAGTTCAACAAATATTTATTGAACAGCTACTACCTGCCAGACACTGCGCTAGCCTCTGAAGTGAGAAGGGACAAAGATGAATCCACTACCTTTTACCCTTAAAAAAATACCTGCCAACTGTAGCAAATTTCAGAACAAAAATAACTTCAAATTTCTCTACATCTTGTGATAAGAAAATGTATGGTTTCTAGAGTGTTTTTATTTTAAATGTATGAGCAAGTAAGTTTCAAATATAAATACTTCCAAATGCTTTATAAAATATTTATTTTCCAAAATTAGAAAACAAATAGAAAATATCAATGGATAAACTTTCTGGACATGGTTATTGTCACTAAAATTTGAATACAGAGTTTCAAAATTTTGCTCTATCTTAGAAATCTCATGATAAATAAATATCTGGCAATTTGCATAGCATTTCTAGAACTATTTCATACATGAGAAAGTAAGTTCTATATCCTAAGAGTAAATAGAATAAGTAACTTAACAATATGAATATTTGGGAGGAGATCCATGTGTATTTTTAAATAACTGAGGACGTCTTGGACCTCCTTCACATGTTCATTAACTTCAGCTTGGGCTAGCTGAGATCTGAAATAAATAATAGTAATTTTAATAACAATATACTTTTATGTAAGGGGAATCTCTGAGCTTTCTTTTGTTTATTGTAGTTAGGGCTCTCCCAGTTTTAAAAGAGTGCACAGGAGAAGTGGAGCGTGGCATCCCCTAGCAGCCTGGATTGCAGGAGTGGCTTGCAATGGGCCACTTGCTTGAACCATCTAGCAGCATTCTCAAAGAGGTCTGGTGAACTGTCCCCAGAAAAATCACAGCTAATAAAAAAAAATCTATGGAAAACTTAGACTCTGTAACACATGAGGTTTCATGAGCTAGAGGGCAATTTAAGAGAAGCTAACTGTTGCTTTATCTTTTCAGACTGTCTGTCATTCTTGACAGTCTTCTGGAAAATGCCTTTCTGACTCCATAAAGTGTAAGTGGACCTGTCTATCATAGTACCATTCCCTTTGCACATTCACAGTGAGTTTGGCTAGAGTAACAAATCCAGTGACACTCAAATATGTGTAAGAGAAAGCTTTATACTAAGAAATAATTCTGTATCAAGCAAACAGTTCAGCTTCATCCAGATCAAGTCTGTAAGTCTGATACTAGTCCATGAATCCCTCTTCAGACGCCCACAACCACATGCAGTGATCCAGAATGCAGGAAGACCACAGGCTGGTGGGTGCAGAGTTCTGTGGATCCAGTGGCAGTGGCCTCATCACAGGGCTCAGCGGTCTCAGTGTATCTTGCCAATAGAAAGGTGATGGCAGGTGAAGGGGTGGGGGTGCTGGGAGGGCAGTCTCCAGAGAGCCATTCTTCTAAGTTGCACCTCCAAAAAGGTCATCAGGCTACAACCTGATGGAAAGGCTAAACTCCTCCCACATCTTTTTTTTCCCCTCCCATATCTTTTTACAAGTGCCATGTTGGCACAAAAAAATCTATCACATGATACAATAGGAATTGTGTATTTCAGTTTCATCTAGGGCAGGTTACCTGGTTCTGAGCAAGCAACATCTCCACAATTCAGGAATGGTCATTGATTCAACAAGTGGCCTCTCCAGAAAGATTTGTTGGTGATAAGGGAAGCTAATTGTTCACTTTGGACCAGTATGCTAAAGCAAATAAACCTGAAATTGCCTGCTGACATCTCATCCAGCAATAGGACATGATTGTTGTCAGGTGCAATGGAGGAAGCTCTAACTCGTAGTCAAAGCAGGCATAGCAGAACAAACACTGCTCAGTCCTGCAATTCCAGCCACCATGCCACTCCCTCCCATTGAGCGGCTTCCCATTTGTCACTCAACCTCACTTATATCAAGCATGCTTCCTTTTTCCAATAACTAGTTTGTCCTGATATCATGTCTGAAATACGTGAGATGAAATTTTGCCACCCTCAAGTGTAAGGATAACAAAAGGGAATTGGGCCAACTTACTAAAAACATCATTGATGAGGGCTGAGCCCCCATGGCGTAGTGGTTGTGGGCGGGACTGCGGCCCACTGGGATGGAGTTTCAATTCCAGCTCACAGGAGCAAAGACTGGGCCTCCTACTCCCACCACCAGAGGGCAGTGATACCTAAAATTTTTTTTAAAAAATTAAAAAAAGATCATTAATGAGAAAATATAAATGATGGATAGACATCTCACTGTTTTGGTCTTATTTTGCTATCCTTCAGAAAAATATCACTGTTTTATTTCACTTATCATTTTATCTCAATAATACTTCTGCAGAAGTGCTTCAAACACTGACAGAAGCCCAAACCTAGCAAAGTGTAAGCATGAATAAACTTCACTTGAGTCTCTAGAGTAAATGTTAAAATGACATATGATTTAGAATAAAAGACCTGGGTTTTGATTTAACTTTAACACAATTCAAATAACTATATTTGGGCCAACAATCTTTATAGGTCAGACTGGGTCTGTTATTAAATTGGTACCCAGGGCATGTATGCTCCCAGAGCAGGTATGCTTTCTTGCCAAAGCCAATGACACACTTAAGTGGAGCTTCACGAGTCACTCCTTAAAAGATGATAATAAACTCATACAGTTTATCTTAAACACTGCAATGTTCTACCTTGATCGACCCTCCTACAATGCATTTTAATAGGTTCCTGGAGTTGAAGAAATTGTATATAAGATATGAAAATAAATTATCAAGCGTTCACGAGGGTGGAGGAGGGAAGTAGTGGTAAAAGAGGAAGCTGATACCAGGGGCTCAAGTAGATAGAAAATGTTTTGGGAATGATGATGGCTACCTATGTGTAAACGTGCTTTTTACAATTGATGTATGGATGGTTATGAGCAAAAAAATAATTTATTGACAACAACAACAAAACCGATCTCTGTCCAGTATTCTATTCTCACAAGCCATAAAGAGATATCTCAATAGAGAAGTCCATCATATTTTCTCTAAAGATACAATCTGTTCACTGTCCTGGCCTTATTTTACTGTCCTCCTAAAAACCATCACTGTTTGATGGTTTTAATTTTATCTCAATACTTCCTTAGAAACCCTACAAACATTGATAAGAAGCCCAAGTTAACCAAAATATAGATTATCCATGATGACTTCTGCACAGTTTGGGTGGGGAGGAGACAAATATCTGTCAATATTCACATTAACTGACATGCAGTCAATAAGCAAACAGGTAAAATATTCTAGCTATCCCATATGGAACTTGGCTCATCAGAAGTAGTAGAAGGGCTACGATGATGTGTTTACTGTGTCATTCTCCCATAGTTTTTGCTTGCTAGCTCTCCACTCCAAATTCTTCACTAGATAGTGCAAGTCTTTTGCTTTAGTTTTTGCTGTGTTCATCCAGAGTCCTTTTCTGTATTTTGAATGCCTGTAGCCTTTCCTAGAGGTCAAACTGAAGGAACGTCTGCCAAATATCTATGATTCCTTGACTCGCCAACTATCTATCCCACTGGGAAGGGCCTGGCATAGAGAAGCAATTATGGGAACAAAACTCCTGCCTTAAGAATGATGCCAGTGTATTAGAAGCATTCATCAATCTGAGGAAACCTGACCCCACTTAATTCATGAAACAAGTTTTGTACCGCCAGGAAGTTCTTAACAACTTCCTTCCAATGCAGAGACACACCCCAGGCAACCTAAGAATGCAAGTCTGGGTCTCATTATTAACATCCCAGAGTAAGCACTCAGGCCTAGCCTGCACTTCAGGCTGTCTCCTCGTCTCAGACCTAGCTCTAGTCTCTCTGCTTCTCCTCTTGTGAACCTCAAGGCCAATTACATTTTGGTTTTGTTGTTCAGACACTTAAGAATACTGCCTTTTGTTATTTCAGCTTCTTTGGTGCTCAGTAGCACATAGGTTCCTCTTGCTCTAGTTTCACATCCCTCCAAAAGGAAGATTATTGTACCATCTCTCTTCACATAGGCAAGAAGTTTGCTGGTTTAAGAAAGTCTTGTTTCACATTTCCAAAAATATCTGGAATGTAATTGAACTGAATGAATTTTTAAACTCTTCTACCACTGCCTTTTTGCAGTAAAAGATTGTGACCTCCTTGTATGAAAGAAAGTACACAAAATAAATATATTTTAAAGCATTAGAAATAGAATGGGTAAACCAGGCCTGGAAAATTCAAATGCTGCCAGACAGTTTCCAGAGATGGCTGTCACTATTGCTCATTCACTTCTCAATATCCCAAATCTAAATATGTGAGAATTACCTCACACTCACTGAGAACATATTTTCCCAGCCATGTGTGGAATTGGGTTGATTGACATATCTAAATATAAAAGTATTCCCTACCACCCTATACATTTAAGGTAAACATAAAATGCTTTAAAGAACCTTATAAATTAAGAGTAAATCTTGTGATGTATCTGTGTATGCATATAATTGAAGCCACTCACAGTATCAATAGATAGACAAACAAGCATAAAAAAATTGACACTGGGTTGACACAAAGTCAACGTTGTTTTTCGTGCATCTTAATCTCGCACATGAATTAAAGTGGAAGTCAGTAGTTTGGGTTACACATATGTAACCAGCAACCAATAAGTAAGTGTGAATATGCCATGAGGGAATAGTTAATTAGGTACTCTAGGCAAATCAATCCACCCACAAGCATGTTCTCTGGATGTCATGCTATTTTCACTGGCATATCATGGCAACACGATGTTATTTTCCTAACTTAATATATTTTTCAGAACAAAAGTTTGACCAAAACTGTTGACACAATTTTTGTGTGCATTGTTATGTTGTTGTTTTAAGTTGGAAGGGTAGAATATACAAGACATAGCTGTGGAGGTTTCACCAGCTCATAATTATTGGTTCCTAAATTGATCATAATGCTATTGGCAAACTGACCTTAAGAATCCTTGGATGGGGGTGGGGGAAAGATGAAGACGCAGAACAAAAAAAGTGAAATCTCCGAAGCTCTCCAGGAAAATTGACACTTGCTTTCATAAGTCATTCCACTACTATTGATGATTAGCTCATTTTCCTAAGGAGAAAAATGTTCCAGATGGCCAGTCATGAAAATATCACCAAGGTTAATCATGCTGGACAGCAGCAGTCAGTAAGGTAGCTAGTCCTCTGTGAGCAGGACTAACAGGTGCTGGTAACACCAAGTCAGTTACTGACTGATGGGGACCCAACGTGAAACAACAGATCCTGCCTGCTCCTGCACCAGCGTCACTATCAGTCCTATGCTTGTGCCATTGTTGAAGCTCCTGTGTCAATCCACATTATGGATGAACCTCCTCCTTTTCACTGACCATCTAGAAAAATTGATGAGTTACATAACTATCAAGAAATACAAAATAAAAATTAAAAAGAAAAGGCTAAATATATATTAATATATAACAAAGAATTCCACTTGGAATGGAGTTTTAAACTAGAAGAATCATTTTCTCAACATTGTTGACTGGTTGATTCCTATGATTCTTTTAATAAGTGTGGTAGTTACATAATTTCATGTGAACTTGAAAGAGAGAAGGGGTGGCGTTTAGCCTGTCAATCGGAACACAGTCTGTTTATGCCTCCTCATAAGGGTCTGACCTTCTCATAAGGATTCTGGGATCTTCATCTCTCCCTGCCTGAAAGTGGTACACACACTATCTCTGCTTATGTTAACAAACCACATGAAGCCATGCTGGCTGGTATCAGCCAGAGCACAGGAGATGCTTCTACCACCACTGGATCTACAAGACCTTCTGCCCACTGGCCTGTGAGTTTCCTGCATCCAGCTTCATTGCATGTATTGTGTGAGTCTTAAGAGGCATGTCTAGACTAGTATTGGAGATATGGACTAATATTGAACTTATGGATTTGATCTGCATGGAACTGGGATGTTTTATTGATACATAATTACTTCTTGATATAAAGCTCTCTCTTATACACATGAGTATCTCCTGATTTTGTTTCTCTAGTCAACATGGACGAACACATATCTTTGGGAAGCAAAAGAGTTACTTCTTTCTTGCCTTGATCTTCCACAACACTAGATGACGTGTGGCTCCATCTATTATAGCAAAAATCACATTGTCTCATCAGTGTCTCCCCATTTAGGCAGTGAATTATTGAATATGTCTTTTCAAGTGATATGTCTTTTGGTTCCAAGACTAGAAATTACTGGAAATGAAGAGGAGCTTGATAATATTAGATGAGTGCTAAAGGTGTCAATAGAGATGAAGAATGAGCATTAGCGAAATAATGAAATATAATGGGGATGGAGGCAGAGAGTTAGCAACACTGCTTTTTCTCCATACCATGTGATTCTGGGACGTCTTCTCTTAACAAAAGCAATGCAACTCAAGTTATGCACAACCAAAGCATTGAGCACATAACTAAAGTCGAACAGACTCTAAAGACAACCAATTAGACACAATATGAAAGAGTGTCAGTCTTTGTTCTTTGTTTTTGTTTTTTTGTTTTTGGAGCATCACTGCCCTCTGGTGGTGGGAGTAGGAGACCCAACCTTGCTGCTGGATTTGAACCTCCAATCCAGTGGGCCACAGTCCCGTGCACAACCACTATGCCACCGGGGATCAGCGAAAGAGTGTCAGTTTTACCTTTAGATTTTAAACTATAAACCAATCAGTTTAATATTGGCAAACACTCCCTACCCTCTATATGGGGATAGCTTATGTGAAACATAAAGAATATCGTCAACAATAGAGATGAGAAGCACTGAGAAGTAGAGTAAATCAGGTTCAGGTCTGAATGTGCGACAGTGGATAAACAAAACATAACCTGCTTTGTTTACTGCACAGTGTAATGTGGCTCTGTTACTTAAGAACAAAATAAGATCAAAGTAATGAAGGGTGGTTGGTATAAGTTTCACTTTGGAAATGAATAAATTGAGATGAGAAGAGGTTTTAAGAGATGTTGTTGAAAGTCTCACATGGAAAAAATGATACCTTCAGCTGAATATTCTGATTTCAAATTCAAAAGTACATTTCCCTATTACTTTTAGGCTGTTAAAACTCTTACAATAATAAAGCACAAATAAATATGCTACCATAAGCATGTATTGCAGATTAGGTTGAGACTAGCCTGAGAATGAGTGTAGAATGATGGCAGTAATGATTGTACAACTCTTCTCAGTATAATTGAACTTCCAAGTCATATGATGTATGGATTATGTACCAATAAAACCTTACTTTGTAATAAAAAGAAAAAATCAAATAACCTTTGTATTTGGGGAAATCTGTTGCACAGATCTCTTATAGTGAAGTTCAAGTGTGTCACTTTGAGGACTAAATTGTGCCTGCATCAAACCATAGTATTTTCAATAGCCTCATGTGCATGTGAAACTTAGACATTGAATAAGGATGAATGGAGAAAAAGTTATATTATAAACATTTGAATATATTTGAATTGTGGTGCTGGAGAGAATGTTGAAAGAAACATGGGAAACTTAGGATAGATGATCCATCAAGACTAGTGATGGGAGTGGTAATACCAGGAGGGTGGAGAGATGGAGGAATGGAGAGAGAGAGCCAACTTCAGGGATCTACACGTAGCCTCCTCTCTGGGGCACAGACAACAGGGAAGTGAGTGTTGGGACACATTGGACAGTGTACAGGATGAAAAAATAATTTGTAAATTACTCAGGGTTCAAGGGGAAGTGGGGGAGGAAGGGTAATATAGGGAGCTGATAATGGGGGCCTGGAGGGAGGGAGAATGTTTTGAGAGTGACCATGGCAATGGGTGTGTAAAAGTGGCCTGAATACAACTGATGTAGTTAGGGATTGTGATGGGAGTTGTAGGGGCTCCCCAATAAAATGACTAATTTTTTTTAAAAAGGAGGGGGAGAGGAAAGGGGAGGTTTTTGTTTTTGTTTTTGTTTTTGTTTTAAGAGGAGCTTGTATCAAGAGCTCAAGTGGAAAATATTGGGAAATGTATGTGGAAATATGTGTGCAAATGTGCTTGATACAAATGATGTACTGAATGTTGTAGTAGCTGTAAAAGCCCCCAATAAAATTAAAAAACAAAAGACCAAAGCATGGATTGTTCAAAGACCAAACAAATCTTTTTGGATGAAGTGCAGGACAGCACAGGACCAGGCAATGGAACCTAATCAACAGTACGTAACATCAACTGTCTAGAAGAAGATCCAACTAAGATCTGGCTCTTGAATTCTACAAACATCAATGGGACTCCACGGCCTGCATCTGGCTCCCACTTTTGCAGACTTCCAAACCTTTCTCTCTGTCTACCCTTCCCCCATTTCTCTCAGCATTTGTCCAAACTTTAGACTGCTGGGTTGTCTAGGGTTGGAGAAGAGCCTGCCACCAATGATTTATAATTATAGAGGGATGGAGAAAGAGAGTAATCATCTTCATACTTTCCATCATTTCACTTTTTCTGTATTCTCTTCTCTCTCTAGGATGTATCCTTCTACTTCCCTTTCCTAAGTCACTGGATTTGCCCTGCTTTTAACCCAGAAAGACTTGCCTGAAGAAAAGACTGTGCTGTTTGACTGTATCACCATAGCTCAGAAATCCTAGAGCCCTTAATAAAAATAGGAACCTGTGGCTATGAAGAGAACCCTGTTGAAATCCAAGTTTGTCATGGTCCCATGCATATTACAATTTGGACTTTTTGCCACTTCTATGGGCATCAATCTTCCACTATGCCTTTCTCCTCCTGGACTAGAAAAACAGATTATCTATCCTATTTGATTTGGCATACAGTTAAGATCCCTAGATGATCTAAAGTCAAGAAGACAGGGATTTTTTAAATATCCACAGCAAATAGGATACTTAAAAACAAATGCTCTCTTTCATCGGTAAATAAGTTTTAATGCTGCTTTTAGAAACATAAAGTAAAGGAGTGTTGGGGAGAGGTAATGCTCTAAGATAGACTTAGTGATGATTATACAATTCCCCCTTGATATGTTTGAACAATTGAACTATTCAATTCTACTATACGTTAATCATGTGCCAATAAACTATTTTTTTTAAAGAAAAGGTGTGTTTTTGAAATGTTTCACTTTTTAAAATAAAAATGCTGTTTTACTCAGCGGTGACTAGAGAAACAAATCCAGGGAGAAAGTCATATGTCTATAAGGAAGAACTTTATCTAAAAGAACAAATGAATATTGGGAAAACATCCAAGCCCAATCCATAAATCCAATATTAACCCATATACCTGGTATCAATCTATAAATTCCTCTTTGGACTCACACAACACATGCAATGATGCCTAATGCAGGAAGATCACAGGCGAGTAGTTGGAAAGTCTTGTGTATGCAGGAAGTTGATGCATCTCATTGCTGGTAGGGATCTCCACCTGGCTCCTTCATCTCCAGGACTTCAGCATAGCTCCATGTGTCTTGTCTGTAGGAATGTCTCTCTAGGAGTGAGAGTGTGCCCTGTCTCCAGCAAGCTATATATCTGCTTAGCACCTCCAAATGAGGTCATCAATCTGCATTGACAGGCTAAACTCCACTCTTCCACTCTTAAGTCTCAAATTGACAACAGATTATGTAACTACTACAAATGCTATACTGTAAGTGAAATGTAGGTGAAAATGTATATATGTGTATATATACACGTACAAATTACATACACAAGCATATGTTTGTACCACATCTATCAAGAATGTAAGATATTTATTAAACCTAGTACAGGGTATTTTCAATACCGCCAGGTGCCAAGGAAAACTTCTGTAGACAGAAAAACGAAACCACAATACTGTGTCATGTGCCATTCTCATAATTGTATTGAAATTCATTGTTGCAGCACTACATCAATTTATCTCATAAATTAGGGTCAGCTTTTTTGCTGACCTTCCACTTTATCAAGCTTGATTGCCTTTTCTACAGACTTGTATCTCTTGATAACATGTCCAAAAATACATAAGAAAAAGTCTCCTCAACTTCACATCTTTGGAGCATCTTAACTGTACTTCTTCCTCTTCTGTTTACTTTTTAAGAACTTTATCAATATATCCTTCTTCACATATCATACAATTCAATAGTTCAGTTATATTAAAAAGAGATATTCACTCATATATACAATCAATTTTAGAACATTTACTTATTTCTTGTACTCAATACCATCAGTTCGCCAAATTGTCCCAACATTCCACCCAGACACCCCAAGAAATGACCAATGCAGCCATGGTCTCTATAGCTTTAGTCATTCTGGATTTCATATATGGAAAAACAGACCAAAAATCCATTACACTCTGCTTGTTTACAAGACTATTCACATCACTGGCCTATGGTCCAGAGGGTTGGGGGGATTCACTAGAGGTTCAACATGTGGGGGGGTCCCCATGAATGGACTTTTAGCTGTACTTCTTTTGAGACATAGTTGTTGCTTCTCCTGGCAGATCAATATTCTCCACCAACACAATGACTCAAATGCATTGTTTATTTTCTGGTTTCCTTATTTACTGTTCAACTTTCACAGATATATGAGGTGATTGAAAATACTGTGGCTTGGATCAGATACACTTTAGTTCTCAATGTGAAATGTTTGCTTTTTAATATTTTAAAGACTTTTTTTTAAGGATTTGCTAACTCTGAAACACCATTTTATATCTTGAGTGCTGCTTCTATGAACTTTCTGAATCGAAGCCAAATGAAATTGTTGACAATTTCAATCTTTTCTTCATTTATCATGATGCTGCCTATTAGTGTGATTTTGAATATCTTGGTTTTCTTTATATTAAATTGAGAGAAAGATGAACTTTTCTACTTCCATACAGAGTAACAATCACAAATACCCACAGGGACAGTTCTACCCTGTCTTATAGGGTCACTCTGATTCAGGATTGACTTGATGGCTGAATTTAGGTTTGAATCAAGCAGTCAAACCTAGATACTGAAGTTTGTAGCTTGGGTTTTTTTCTTTTAATCAGTAAGTGCTTAAAGTCTGCCAAGCTTTGAACAAGCAAGGCTCTGTTATTTGTATATGGAAGGCAGTTAATAAATTTTCCTCCATTTCTATTGCCATATTATTTTCTCTGTAGTCTAGTTTCTCGGGTTATTTGCCTAGCATACAGATTGAAAAATTTCTGTTGTTTGATGAAAATATTAGGAAAAAACAAGTTTTGAGTCCTGCAAAGTTCTGTCATGAAATTCCCAGCTTAATTTCTACCACTAAGACCATATTTTTCAACTACTGATCTTTCCTCTGTGTTTCTAATCATTAATACTGATTAATGCATCTTCAACTCATGTTTGGTCCATTTCAAACTGAAGAAGGTATTAGAATTTTTCCAATTTCTTCATCACTAACTTTGATGTTGGTAAATAAATTTGCATAAAAACTGTATAATATTCACTTCCCTGTAAACATGTAGATGTTCAATCACAGACTACATTGTACTTCAGCATAGATCTTGACATGCCCTTTTGATGATGACTTTGAAGCCAGGCCTCTGGAACTTGTCATTTCTGACATAGCAAACCCTAAGTTTGACTCAAAACGGTTCACTGCCAATGCAGCCTCCTAATGCCTAGGATGTTGATGTCTATGTATTCCATTTCATTTTTGGCTATCTCCAATTTCCTGAGATCTATACTAAATACATCCACATTCTGGTTCCACATGAACATTGACAACTCTTTCTTCTCTCTCTCTCTTTTTTTTTTTTGCAGGGGGGCGGGGCATCACTGCTGCCCAGTGGTGGGAGTAGGAGGCCCGCCCCACTGCTGGAATTAAACCTCTGTCCCAGTGGGCCGCAGTTCCGCGCACAACCACTACACCACCGGGGCTCGGCCCAACGCTTTCTTCTCACTTGGAGTCAAGCCTCATAACCAAATGAAGATCCCACAAGTTTGTTCTATCAGCATAATTGAGGTTGACACTAGTTTGAGGAGGCTGCTCTTCCACATTCATATCCCGAGTGCCTTCAAAGTCAAAGATTAATCTTCAGGCACTATCTTACGCAGTGTCTCCCTGCTCTTCATAACATTTTTGCTGGCTAATTCCTCAAAAGTGGACAGCTTATACATTCTTCCCAGAATCTCCTTAGTCTGACTGCTCCACCAAAACGTTTTCACTCTGAGGGTGCCTGCTGGCATTTGAAATACTAATGGCATAACTGTTAGAATCTCAGCAACATGATACATACCACAGTCCAATGGCAAACTGACATATCAGTAATGGTTTTGATATATATACAAACACATGTACGTCCATAACATTTGAGGCACACTTCCAACTTTATCACTCTGGAGGTCAGATAATACCCAATCCAAGATGGCAGCTCAAGCCTCACGGTAACTTGGTGGTGGCCCCTGGTGAGGTGTTCAGTCTCCACCAAGGCCAACAGCTGTTTTCAAAGGGGAAATAGTTATCTACAAAGATGGCAGGACTTGATTCCAAAATACCAAGGGTCCGCATTATGATTCACCAATAGGGGTCTGCCAAAGGCCACACTGTTTCTCTACCTACAACTGACCTACAACTGATACCCCTAGCACCATTGGATCAGCTGAATCGTGTAGTCCCAATGGCAAATTAGGTTGCTTAATAGTATGAACCTGTTGCAGTCGTTTCTTGTTCTGAGCCCCACTCAAAATTTTAGGTCTTTCATGTCACTTCATAAATAGGGCAAGGTAGAATACCCAAATTAGGGATATGTTGCTTCCCAAATTTAAGTTTGGTTGTTGGGGTGCGTGGGGGGCATCCACCCTTATTTTTCACTACAGTAGGAAAGTCTTGACATACCCCACACTACTAGACTCCTAGAAAATGTAGTGAGGTGAAGGGTGCCTAATTCATTGTTTTGAAATCACAATCTCTTGCATGCAGATGTTGTACCAATGAATCTACAGTCTTTGATATATACTCTGTAGTGGGTCCAATTAGCATAATGTCATCAATATAATGGACTAGTGTGACATTTTGTGGAAGAGACAGGTGATCAAGATCCCGTCAGACTAAATAATGGCACATGGCGGAAGAGTTGATGTACCTCTGGGGGAGAGTTGTGAAAGTGTGTTGTTGCCCCTGCCAGCTAAAGGAAAATTGCTTCAGGTGGCCCTTCAAGACTGATATTGAGATGAGGCATTGGCCAGCTCAATAGCTACATACCAAGTACCATGGTAAGTATCAATTTGTTCAAGCAATGAAATCACATCTGGAACAGCAGCTGCAATTGGAGTCGCCACCGGATTAAGTTTACCATAATCCACTGTCATTCTCCAGGATCCATCTATTTTTTATAGGTGAAAAAGGTGAATTAAATGGAGCTGTAATAGGAATAATCACCCCTGCATCTTTCAAGTCTTTGATGGTGGCACTGATCTCTGCAATCCCTCCAAGAATTCCTAGGCAATGGCTGTTCTAATGGTGTTCACTTGGCCTTTCCTACCATAATAGCCTTTATTCCATTTCAGGGATCCAAAATGGGTGTTTTGCCATTTACTAAGTATGTCTATTCCAATGGTACATTCTGTAACTTGGGAAATAACTACAGAGTGGTTTGGGCACTGACTGAACCCAAAGTGAGGTGTACCTGAGATAAAACTCCACAAATAATTGACCTCCATATGCCCCCACTCTGACTGGTTGGCCTTCAAAACATTTTGGGTCTTCTGTAATTAGTGTCAGTTCAGTGCCAGAATCCAGCAATCCCCAAAGAGCTTGATTATTTCCTTTCTCCAAATGAAAAGTCACTCTTGTGAAAGGCCACAGGTTCCTTTGGGGAAGACGAGAAAAAAGACTAACAGTATAAATTTTGGGGGATGTAGCAAGGTCCTTCTTCAAAGGGACCTGGCCTTCCATCATTTAAGGGATTGTGGGTCTTTACACTGGCTCAGGTATGCCAATTGATTGCTTGTGACTGTCTATTCTGCTGATCACCTGATCTTGCATTCTTCTGCCTGTATAGATCATATAAATATTTAATGTTTCCCATGTATTTCACTCTTAGGGGTGCCATGACTAAGTAGCAAATACCATAAGTCCACCCGAGACAGGTTGCCTTGATTGCTATGGAAAACTTGTTGTCCAATATGATAACTACGTCCAACCTGTCTGTGTTGATTCAGTGCTGACACCTGCCCTCTACCACCATGGGGCCCAATCAGCTCCATTGTGGGCAAATGTTGAAGTTTGCTTAGGGAATTTCCCATTGTTAATCTTGGTACACATAAAATAGCATTCACAGGAGACTTCAGAGATGCTGGGGCCCACTTTGTAAACTTATTTCTTATGGTTGTTGGGAAAGATATGTCCTCAAGCAGCTCCCTTTTTGGGTCTATGGGATTATTCTGATAGATCCCTTCCAACATATCAATTTCCTTATAATTTTGGATGGCTTCTTCTACACTATACCAAGGTAGGTCAGGCACCTCAAGTTGGTCTAATCTAGACCACTCGGCAGCCCATTGATGAAGTGAACCAACCAAATAAGCACTTCCTAGGTCCTCTCTTAACCTCTCTTGCTGAGACATTGAAGGAAGAATCTGCTCTTGGGGGTCTCTTGTCAAGAAACTAAGACTGGTCTGATGTTACATTCTTTGCACAAATAGTCCGTACCCTTAGTAACCATCCCTAGGGATATTCCGCAAGCGTCTTCCTGTACATATTAGAAAACTCTAGCAGATCTTTATGAGTACAGCATACTTCTTCCTGAGTCATATGAACCCCACCTTTAAGAAAATTCAGAACTTTTTGAGACTTAATTCTACTTCAGTTCTAGAGGAAATAATAGGTGGTAGCAGTGTTTCCTGGAGACTCTCAGAAATATCTTGTGAGGCATCTCCCCCAGGCAGTGCTACTGATGCAACACCACCTGGAATTTCACCTTGAATACTTTGGTTTATCTGCTCAGGTATTGGTTATTTTACTGATCGCGGATTAGAGGTCCAATTGACTGAAGGGTCTCAATATCCTCTCCTGTATGGTCAGCCCATATATTCCCAACCCATGTTTCAGGATCCACTTCTTTTTTTTATTAATGCCCTTACTTTAATATCAGGCACTGTTCTAGACCTCCAATTAAACTGACACCATAATTCAACTACTTGTATGATGGGACTCTAGATTTGGATTTCAGCTATTCAGTTCTATTAATAGAAGTGTGCAGACTCTGCTTTGTAGCATATGTAGAAGTTTTTAGTTCTATTATTTGGTACTTGAGACTTGCTTCTGATGTTCTGAGATTATCCATTTCCTTGATCACATTTTCTATTATAAGAAGAACCAGCCACCCAATTTCCCTATACTTCTCATCCTGACAAAACTGCTGGAAAAATATTGAACACATAATCACCCAGAGCCTCTCTTCTTATCAGAACTTCATTTATTGGTGGTGATACTGTGGATTTTAGCTTTCTTTGCTACTTCATACCATGGATTAATACCACCCATTCTAGTAAGAGTAGCAGATTTATCCATGTCTTTAGGGGTAGAGGGAGCATTATCAGTGCTGTTACATCTAATCAGAAATCCAATTTGGGAAGCCCATATTTATGATCCTGTTTTTCTGGAACCATTTCTGGTACCAATTTTGTTTGACAGGGTTCTCTCAAGCAACAGTTCTAAACTTGTGGGCTATGACCCCTTTGGGGGTCTAATGACCTTTTCACAGGGGCCAATTGATTCACAACAGTAGCAAACTTATAATTATAAATTAATAATGAAAATAATTTTGTGGTTGGGGTCACCACAACATGAGGAACTGTATTAGAGGACAGGGCATTAGAAAGATTGAGAACCACTGCTCTAGAGAAACAAACCAGGACACTTACAGATAGATAGATGATGATAGATAGATAGATAGATATAGAGATAGATAGGTAGATAGATAGATAGATAGATAGATAGATAGATAGATAGATAGATAGATATAGAATATAACAACTAATTAGTTCACACAGCAGTTCAGAGAGCTGTGTTCAACTCACTTCCATGAAACAGTTGCTATATAGCAGTCCTTCAACTCGTGAGGGTTGATGCCTCCAAGGTCAAGGAAGCAGACAGCTGATTCTTCCTTAGGACAATGCAAGTAGTCTGTCCATAGGCAGCAAAGAACAGGGTGGGTCACCAACAGTCAGCAAGACAATAGGATCTGACAGTCCTCTGCTCAAGCGATGTGTATCCCATAAGTATGGTGAAGCAAGTCTTGAAGGAAACTTTATGCTCTGGAGACATGAGTTGGCAGTCTCAAGCGTAGTGTAGCTCAAAAGTTTAGGCAAAGAACTGGCAGCCACTCACTAGTCTGATCACCAGAGAGCAAGAAAAAGAGAGAGGTGGGGCTTGCAAAGTCATTTATCTCTTTGCCCGCCAATCAAACTGTGACCTTATTGATCCCACATGTTCCTACTGGATGTTCAGCAATCAGGTTGACACAATAAACCTATCAATCACATCATCCTACCGCTTCCCCCCTTCCCACCCCCTGGGTTACCGGTGTTCCATCTCTGGATATTCAGCCCAACTCAACTTACTGCCATTGAGTCCATTCTGGCTGGTAGTGACCTAATAAGACATGGTAGAACTCACTGTTCTGATAGGATTCCAGGACCTTGAATCTCTGTTGGAGTAGCATGCCTCATTCTTTCCCTCTGTAGTGCCTGAGAGTTACAAACTGCTGGTGTGGCGATAAACAACTTAACCAGTAACAATTACACTACCAAGGCTCCTTTGCGGCTGTTATTGTTAGTTGACCCAAAGTAGGCTTTATGCACCTGAACTTAGAGGCCATTGAATTGTGCTCCCTTACTTGTATATCAATGCCAATAACATGAAGCTTTTTTGTTTGGGGTGTTCTTATAGAGAGGGCCAGCTCCAGGACACTGAACAACAAAAGCAGCAATGCTCTTGTTATATATCTGAGGAAGCACAGGTTCTGAGGTCCACAACTCTCTGTTTAATATTAAAATGTCAATGTGAAAATTTAGCTGAGGTTGAAATAAATGTTGCTGCTTGTCATTGAATATACTCGGAATCCTAGCAACACTGTAAGACAGAGGAACTCCATCACCCCCTTGGCCCCTTTTCCAGAATGTAAGATACAGGCAGAAATGGCTAGTTTTTTTCTCCATTGGGAGAACTGGTGGGGGTCATGCTGCCCACCTTTTGGTTAGAAACCAATGGCTAAATCATTGTGTCATCTTGAGGGCAGAGCAACTTGCTTACCACACACTAGAAGAATGAGTGAAAAAGTACAGATTTGTGATTTAATAACATGCTGGGAAAGGTTTTTCTTCTTTTTAGAAAGCTTTTTATTGTGCACAAGTTGATTTACAGAGTCCAACAATGTGCATTCAACAATGTGTATACATTTTGTTTCATCTCATTCATTGCAATCCCTGATATAAAAAGATTAAGAGCTAAAAAAGGAAAGATGTATTATGCCATAGGATGAGGACTTACAAATGATCAACTGAAGAATTTTCAAACACTCTTGAGTAGTCATTTGTGGAATGACTGTCACTTTGAGAAGGAAGGTGTACCCTAGCCATAATATTCGCAAAATCCTCACAGGCATGGGAGTGTTACACAATGAATAAGAAAATAAAAAGTTGATACATTTGCATTGTGGTGCTGGCAAAGCACATGAAAAGTAACATGAACTCCCAGAAAAAGAAACAAATCTGTTGGAAAATGTACAACAACAGTTCTCCTTAGAAATAAGGATCAGAAGACTTTGTCTCATATATTTTGGTCATGTGAAAAAGAGAGACCAATTTTTTGAAAAGGGCATCACCCCTAGGAAAGCAGAGGGCCAGTGAAAAAGAGGAAGACATCAAGGAGATGGATTGGCATGGTGATTGCAACAAGGGACTCAAACATAATCACTGTGAAGGGAAGCACGTTTTCAGACGGTTGTTTCCATTCATAGGATGGTACAATTAGAACCAACTTCATGACACTCAGCAGCAACAAGAAGTCACGGATAATTTTAAACCACCCTTTGGCTATAACTGGAATAGGAAGATAAAGCTAAATCCCTCTTTAACGATCTTTTATTGGAGAAGTGTTTCACTAGCACATTTGTTGTAAAGCAAGAATAGGGTACAATAATGATGTTCTATTAAGACTGTTTGCCTTATTAAGGAGGACAGCTGCATGATATTCTCTTTAAAAATCATTTTATTAGGGGCTCATACAACTCATCACAATCCATGCATCCATCCCTTGTATGTCAAGCACATTTGTACATTTGCTGCCATCATCATTCTCAACACAGTTGCATTCAAATTAACCCCTTGGTATCAGCTCCTCATTTCCCCACTTCCTCCCCACTACCCCCTCCTCATGAACCCTTGATCATTCTTAAATTAGTATTATTTTGTCATTCTTTACACTCCACTCTGTCTCCCTTCACCCATTTCCCTGTTGTCCATACCCCAGCTAGTAGATTAAATGTAGATCCTTATAACTGGTTCCCCCTTTCTTCCCCACTTTCCCTCCACCCTCCCAGTATCACTGCTCTCACCACTGGTCCTGAAGGGATCATCTGCCCTGGATTTTCCATGTTTCTGGTTCCCATCTTTACCAGTGTATATTTTCTGGTCCAGCTGGATGTGTAAGGTAAAATTGGTATCATGATAGTGGGGTGAGGGAGAGGGGAAGAACCATTGAAGAACTAGAGGAAAGTTGTACGTTTCATCATTGCTACACTGCAACCTAACTGGTTCATCTCCTTCCCATGACCCTTATGTAAGGGATGTCCTGTTACCTACAGATAGTCTTTGGGTCCCTATCTGTACTCCCCCTCACTTACAGTGATATAGTTTTTAGTTCTTTGATGGCTGATACCTGACTCCTTCAACACCTCATGTTCAAACAGGCTGGTATGCTTCTAGATGGCCGCTTATTTACCTTTAAGCCTCTAATACCCCAGATGCTCTATCTTTTGATAGCCAGACACCATCAGCTTTCTTCACCACATTTGCTTATGCACATATTTGCCTTCAGCGATCATATCAGGATGGTGGGCACAAAATAGTATGATTTTTTTGTTCTTTGATGCCTGATACCTGATCTCTTGGACACCTCATGGTCACACAGGCTGGTGTGTTTTTTTCCGTGTAACCTTTGTTGCTTCTGAGCTAGATGGCTACTTGTCTACCTTGAAGCTCACAAAATATTCATATGTGTACATTTGTGGGGGTTCTAGGTACCAAATGGGCCTCTAAGAATATTTATTCCTAAAATTGCTAGCAGTATCTCTTTTTATTTTAATGCCTTCAGTACCCATAGCCCACATCATTGTTATAATGAAGAATTCAGTGCAATTCCCTATTAACATTCAACTTTGTTTTACATTTTCATTATCTCTGCCATACTACATAGAGAGCCGTAGGTAGTAAAACTAGTGTGAAATGCCCTACTCACCTAAAATTTGATACTGTAAACCCACTCTGAGGAGCTGTGATAGAATGCCTTTGCCTAGCATGCCACCTCTGGAAAGATTCTAGCAAAGAGCGCTCTGTGGAGTCACTCTGCCTGGTTATACTTGAGGCTGCAAAGCATGAGAATGGTTTGGTTTCTGGCATCAAACAAATTGCTGTTTTTGTTAAAGGTCTTCAGAATGGTCTGACTCCTCACTTGCCCTATGTAATGGAGAATTCCAGACTATAATTGTTAGGAGAACTCTAAACTATTATCGTTAGGGGCAAGGTTTATCTGACAAAGTTATCAGGTGGCACTGGAGTATTTAGCATGTGTCTGTTGTACCACCATGTCTCCTTATTTCTGAAGAGCTTACCTTCTTATGTTTAGAATTTAATGAGAATCTACTATGATACTAATAGAACACATACTTATTTAATCTAAGTTTCCAGGATATAGTTCATGAGCACAGTCGTTTTCCACAAATTATATATTTCCTACCACAATAATCAAAGTATAGATTCTATATATTTCTGCCATTTAATAAGGTGATTCCTCTTTGCTGTTTATTTTAAAACCTTAGCTATTTTCTTTCTTTAACCCTTAGGTAATAAGTACCCCTACACTGAGAAATGTACTTCTGTTTAGTTTCTTGGCATGTTCTCTTCCCAATAGGCTTTTTTTTTTCTTTAAAAAAAATGTTTGTTTTGCCCATGCCCTCTAGTCTTTTGGCAGCCCCTATGAATTCGGTCACATTACTCAATCTTATATGCTGCTTCAGCATTGAGCCTACCCCACCCTGGAGAGGTCATATTTCAAGAATGATGTGATTTGTGTGTGTAAGGATTGGGGGATGAGAAAGTGAGGAGAAGAGGGAATGACTGTAGGCATATATTCATACATGAAATGGGGCTTCCTTTAGGGATGAAACACTATATAAATACAGAGCTGCTAGTAAAATTGAGGGCCTGGATAAATTGGAAAGCCAGGGACAAGAAAGAGTTTTTGTTTTTAAATATGGAAACAGAAAGAAGCCTGCAGAAAGTAAAGTGGGGTTCCTGGATAGTCAGTCTCCTGTGCTTGGGGTTGGTGAAATTCAATGGAATCCTTTCATAGCAAGCAAAAGTTGGCCACAGGGGCAGCTGACATTGGAACCATAGCACAGAGCTCATGTTTTGTGGAGTTTATTGACTGCTTCCCGAACAGAAGAAATAAACAGAGGACTGGGTTTTTAATTTTAGGATCTATTTGCACCCTATTAAATTAAAGAACCCAAATGACGTCTGCCCAGAGGAACTCCTGGCTACAGCAGTGCTTTCTTCCCTAGCTTGACAAAAGATGATTCAGGTCTGGGTAGGCATATATCAAGTCCTTATCCATCACTAGCCCTCACTAGGTGAATCACAAGCACAATGCTGATGCCACTGTCTCTGTGGTAAAGTCAGACATGCTGTCCTTTGTGGGTCACTTGATTTCAGTTGCGCCAAGGAAAGACATGTGAGTGTGCTGCTTGATCAGACATTGTGGGTTTCATTTTACTTGTTGCCATTCATTCAGTTCTGACCTGTAGCGACCCTATGCACAATTTGGGTCAAAATTGACAGGATGTTACCTACCCACACCATCTCCCAAAATTGTTAATCATGAATCCTTGTAAAATGAAATCCATAAAAACTTTTATCTTTTCTCCATTTATCATATGTTGTCTATTGGACCAATGATTAATATTTGGATTTCTTTTCATTGAATTGCAATCCATAAGAATGGTGGCAGTCTTTTACCTCCATCAGTGAATGCTTCAAGTTATTCTTACTTCCAGAAATTAAAGTTGTGTCATTCACATATCACCAGTTGTTAATAATGTGCCCCCCCAATCATACTATTATGTCCTTCTTCATATAGTCCAGGTTCTTGTGTCATTTGCTTGTTATATATATTGACAATTATGGTGAAAGGTTACAACTCGAACCCATACTTTTTCTCCTTTTCAACCATTCCATATATCCTTGCTTTCTTTGAGCAACTGTATCTTCGTTTATGCAAAGCTACTACCTGAGAATAAGAGCTCTGCGATTCCCATTTTTCTCAGTTTTATTCATAATTTGCTATTTTCCACAGAGTTAAATACCTTTGCACACTCAGAAAAACATAAGTAGGCATCTTTCTTCTATTCACTGCTTTCAGTCAAGATCCATCTTCATCAGCTGTGATATTGACTGTTGCATGTCCTCTTCTCACACCAACTTGAAATTTAACTAATCCTGAAACATGAACTCTTACAACTGTTTTTGAATTATCTTCAGCAAAATTTCATTTGTACATGATATTAATGGTACCTGTTTTATATGTGTGTGTATATATATATATACACATATGATAGTATATTAAGCATTGAAAGTTATTTTAAGGTGCTTTTTCTGTTCACTGTCTGGTATATTCCGAAATGTTTTCAAATATTAAAAACACACATAACCTCAGAAAGCCAAAGTAGTATCAATGCATTTGAATTCTGATGCTGACAAAGAATGTTGAAAATACCATGTACTGCCAAAAGAACAAAAACAACGACAACCAAAAGCTGTCTTGGTAGAAGCATGGCTAATGTATACCTTAGAGGGAATGATAGCAAGGCTTCATATCACTGTAGTTTGGACAAGTCAGGAGAGATGAATTCCAGGTAAAGGGCATCAGGTAAAGGAGCAGCCCCAAAGAAGAAGAAGGATTGACACATGGCTGCCGCAACAGGCTCAAACATGAGAACGGGGAGGGTAGTGCACGAGCAGACAGCGTTTCTTTCCGTTACGCATAGGGTGGCTAGGAGTCGGAACTGATGGACGGCAGTTAGAAACAGCATCGGAAGAGCAGCAGGAAACAATCCGGTTTCTTCTCAGAGTGATTAATTTATAATGAGCTTGCGTGGTTTTTAAGATAGAATACTTTTACATGTTTTGAACGTGACTTTACACATCAGTCTTCACTCTAACTGAAAATAACTTTTAATCAGAAGACAGCAGTAATAATTCCTGGAATGCTTAATAAACGGTTTCTGTTAAAACAAATGGTTTGGATATTTCTCCAGTATTTTCATTTAGCTAAGTGGTGGCATAAAATTAAGAAGCAAAAAGGGTGGAGTATAGTGTACTGCAATATGAGACATGGTAAGGTTTAGTGGGAAAAAAAAACCCTTCAAAATGTTCATTCCCAAATCTCTTTGCTCCCCAAGATGGGGGAGATGAGGAAGAGAGTTTTGGAAAGGGAAGATGCTTACACAGCTTATGGCTTGTGGCATCAGCTCCTTCAAACACACAAAGCTGCGAATTTAAAGCTTAGTATATTTAATATAAAGAAGCTTTGTGGCACTGTGATTTAAAATTAGAATGTTGGCTGAAAAGTTATGGTTTAAATCCATCCAAAGACTCTGGGGGAGAAATACCTCATAATCTGCTTGCATAAGATTGCGGCTTAGAAAACACCGGGGGCCAGTTTCCCTCTGTCACATGGAGTCACTTAGAGTTGGTTTGGGAGCAGACAATCATACAACATGTATGTTTGACACAAAATATAGAGAAATATCCAAAACATGCATGCTTACATATAATTTCATATATCTTTATATATAAGGAATATATGAAATAATAAATCTGTGTATGTCTGCATCTATTTTTTTTTTTTTAGGCATCACTGCCCTCAGGTAGTGGGAGTAGGAGGCCCAGCCTTTGCTCCTGGGAGCCGGAATTGAACCTCCATCCCAGTGGGCCACAGTCCCGCACACAACCACTACGCCACCAGGGCTCAGCCTTGCATCTATTTTTTTAATCTGCATATACCTATACTAAGAGCTCTGGCAGCAGACTTGTCAAGAATTCCATTTTTCTTGGATTCACCCTCAACACCCATAGAAGCAACAACCAAGGAATCCAGTGGCCTATATTATTATTAGTGCTAGAAAGAAAATATGTCACTTTGAAGATGAAAATGCACCTAAGCCAATCATCATATTTTCAAGTGTATCTTGTGCATCCAAAATTTGCACAATGCATAAGGACTTAAGAGTTGAGTGGATCATAGTGCAGGAGGAAAATATTGATTGCCAAAAGAACATACAAATCTTCCTTGGAAGAAGCACATACCGAAGGTTCCTTAGAAGCGTCAAGAGAGAATCTTCATCTCATCTGCTGGGGAGATGTTATCAATCCTTTCACCCTTCTTTGTGAAAGGATATATACCATGGTTTTGAAAGTCAAGTCTCAGTAAAAAATACTCAGGAAAATACTCAATGGGATTAATCGAAATAGTGGCTGCAAAAAGGAAAGACTAGGTGAAAATATGTATGTGTGTACATACATATACATTTATACACATGTATGTATACATACAAGTATATGTGTGTATGATATATATATATATATATATATATAACAAAGACATTGATTTGAGTTCTGAATTCAAACTTATTGGTTTTGTTAGGTCTTTGAAGCTGGTTCTGAGTCAGAGTCACCCTAGGTTCAATAGAACACAAACACTGCCTGGACCGGTGCCACCCTCCCAATTGTCCCTAAGCTGGACCCCATTGCTGCAGCCATTGTGTCAATGCATCTTGTTGAGGGCCAGCACTTTTTACTGCCCCCATCCCCCATTTTATCAACCATGCCATCCTTCTCCAAGGATTGGTCCCAGCTGCTAACATGTCCGAAGAACACGAAGTGAAATATCCCCATCCGTGCCTCTAAGGAGCATTCTGGATCTACCTACTCCAAAATAGGTTGGTTTGTTCTTTGGCAGTTCATGGCGTCTTCAGTACCCTTTACTAGAACTGTCATTCAAATGCATCCATTTTTATTTAGTTTTTCTTATTCAATGTCTACCTTTTAAATGCATGTGAGGCAAATGAAAATGCTATGACTTGAGTCTGGTAGACCTGAGTCCTCAAAGGAACAGTCTGGGTTTCTCACACTTTCAAGAAGTCTTGTGCACAGGGTTTAACTAACCCAATGTACCCTTTGATTTCATCACCGTTGCTTCTATGTTCATTTACTGGGGCTCCAAGAAAGACTAAAACCTTAACAAATTCAATCTCTTATGCTTATGCTTATCAATCTCTTATCAAATGCAATCTCAATACTACCAATTGATGAAATTGTGAGGATTTTTGTGTTCTTTACACTGAGTTGAAATTAATACTGAATGCTTCAAACCTTGCTCTTTATCATCACCATTCAGTTTCACTGATTATTTGGTCAACATGCAGATCTGATTAATAGTGTCAGAGAATACAAATATGTGAGAGATTTCTGGCTACAAGTATGCTGAAACAAGGCAAAGGCACACATTTCTTGTTCTTAAATTGGGCAGTATTCCCCTGGGTTCCCCCAACCGTAAAACTCCATCTTCATCCCTGTACAAATTCCGCATGAACAATCTGAATGAATTCCAACTCGCCTCAAGGCCATCCAGAGTTTTTTTATGACCCACACAAGGCATGATCAACAAAACACAAGAAAACGTCTCTACAGTATTCTCTGCTTTAAGCCAACATCAACCTTGACCAATAATGTACTTCATTCTAGGTCCCCTTCTAACTTGTTTTCCTAGTGCGAGAATAGATAGTATTCAATCACACACAGCATTATACTTCAAGATAGATCTTAAAATGTCCCTTCTGTGGATAAAGGAATGCCGATTCACTTTGGATCTGTCATTCCTGGCATATAACTGTCAGATTCCAATTGGCTAGTGATAGTTCATTTTAGCTCACTAATATCAGGGGCATGAGCCTTTATGCATTCAATTTCATTTGGACGATTTTCAGTTTTCCTAAATTCATTCTCAATATATATATTCCAACTTCTAATTATTAATAGATATTTGCAGCTGTTTCTTCTCATTTAGAATCATGGTCCATAAACAAATGAAAGTTCTAAAGGTTTGCTCCCTAAAGCTTTGCCCATGCATGATGGTCCACTATGCTTGGAGAATACAGCTCTGCTAGTCATATTTTGAGTGCCATCTGCCCTGTGGAGCTCATTGTCTGGCAATGTCTCCAGCAATGTTCTGCTTCTTTTCCTGAGGTTTACAGCATCTGTCATTGCTTCAGTGCTGTCCATCAGGTTTTCTATGGTTAATGCATCAGAAATAGTCTGTTCCTTTTCATATCTGTTCTTCATCTGGGAATTCTTCTAGAATCTGTTCACTTTGGTTGACCTTGCTGGTATGTGACATAGCTTCCCATATTACAGCAACACACAAGCCATGGCAGTAGAACACACTGACAGACAAGTGGTAGGCAAATTTACCACCCTTAGGACAAAAAGATATTTTGTATCTCAGTACTCCCACCTGCAAAACAGAAAAAAATAGTACACAGTCTATCTAACCCCCACAGAATCCTTAGAACGATGAAATTAAGACTGTCTATATTACAGTGCACTTAGAATCTAACATCTTACATAGTTAAAACATTATATTTATGCTGGTCATTAAGCATCACCCTATGATAAACTTTTATAACAAGGTATCAGGTTATTGGTAGCAATGAACTAAAATTTAACTTTATATTAAAGAGATTGAATGCCATCATATGTAAGACACTATACCGACTTTTGAAATACTGTCAATAAAACATACAGAACCACCCATTTTCCTAAAACTTTTTTGCAGATGGTTATGCCAGATAAGTTCTAGGAGAGCAAAGGGATGTGGTTAAAGTTTTCTCCTTCAGGTTTCTAGAAAATCTAGCCTAATTCATGCAGGCCAAACAAAATATATAGGTCACTATTTCCACATACCTTTTAGAGAAAGGGGAAATAAAGCTGAAACGTAAAGTCTCTGTGTTAATGGTGAGGCATTGCGGACTGGGGAAGATCTTCTTTGAACCTGGATCATCATCTGTCAGTGGGGGATCACAGGTCGCTATCATGCTGAAGAACAGGTTTCAGCAGAACATGAAGGCTACATTAGACTAAATTAGGAAGACCGTCCTGCCAGGGTACTTCCAAAAATGAAGTAGTTCAACTCTGAAATGCTGAAGGACAACGAGGCAGGATCACTCTACTGGGAGTTTCATTCTGCATGGCATCATCATGAATAGAAACTGACTTGGAAGCAAGTAACAGCAACTCCATTTTGCTTAATAGAAATCCATGGAGGTTTCGTGTATATTTACTTACTTTTATAGTCAAGGGTTGTGTGGAAAGAGAAACTATTAACTGTGTGGAAAGTGAAGATTTGAGTTTCCCAGCAGAGCGTGATGGAGCTCAGGTGGTGCATGTTTAAACGCAAGAAACATGGTCAATGGTTTGAACCCAACGGTTGCTCTGCAGGAGAAAAAAGGTGACCATCTGCTTCCCTAAGAAATAAAGCTATGGGAAACCTCAGAGGCTGTTCTACTATGTCCTCAGAGTCACCATGAATTGGACTATGCTTGAGAGCAGAGGGTTGGGTTTTAATTTAGTATCACACAAGAGATAGTATGGGTCCTGACAATGGATAAAAGGAATAAAGTTTATAAGGCAACATGGTTGATGGATAAAGCCTATGAGGAATTAGAATATTGTGAAATCCAGGGCAGTCTCTACAGAAAAAATAATTGACAAGAATTCACAAACTATTTGACTCATATATATTATTTCCATTTAAATGGCAGCTATCACCTTAGATTAATGTAGGGGCTGCTATGCACACATGTTTCATTTTCAGGAAATTCCTGGAACACAATTTTATTCTGCATCTGTATCAGTGTGGAGCAAAGACAAAAGAATAATTCCAGCTGATGGGACATACAGCTGAATGATCTGCTCAATAAGACCATATGAATGCAGAAGGCACCATGAAAAATAAAAACATAGGGAAAGGAAGCCAGGGCAAACTCTTGCAAAAACACCACGGAGATGGATGGCCCCCCAAACCAACTCGTGGGAAGACACATAATATGGGACTTACAGGTTCGATCGATACCAGGAATTGCCCTGTTGTATATATTCTGTCTAATTGGGATAGGTTTGATCCAGAGAAGCTAGACAAACAGAAGCTGACTCTATTTAGCCACAATAACTTTTAGAAAAAGGACAATCATGGACACAGAATGGCATACTTTACCTTTCAACCCCGATTCAGCTAGAACATTTCTGTGAAGGGACAGAGAAGCGGACGGAGATTCCTTATGTTAGAGCATCTGCTGTCCAGCTAAGATTCTAATTTCCCTGTAATGTTCCCTGAACTACTTATCAATCATTCCTACACTTCATAGGTTCGAGAGTCTGCTCCTGCCTGCAGTTGCCTTTGAAGGTTATTGGGAGACCACTCCAAGCAGTGGTCTCACCTCTGGAGATTAGTGAATTGCTCATGCCAGTGATTCCCTGCAAAGGCCCCAAATGGTCACCAACCCAATATCCAATGTTTGCTGTCTAGAAAATAGTCAGGCCCAGTTTGCTGGCAAAGACTGGGGTCCCTGACCTGTGCCAGTGTCCTCAGACCCATGACCAAAGTGCCAAGTGCTACTATATGTGTGTCTGCAATCTGGTCACTGGGCAAGAAATTGCCCTCACCTGAATAGGCGTGCTCTGGGACCATGCCACCCTGGCAAGCAAGCTGGCCACCAGAGTGTCCCTTTTCCTATAGAAGATAGCCAAGAGGGAGGGCACCTGCAGGCCAGGTGAGCATCTTCTCTTTAAAAATCAATCCTGCCCTGTTAGCAAAGCAACAGAGAGCTGTAGCATGTCTGGAAGTTCAGATGAGCAACCAATATGCCAGAAAGGTCAATGTATGTCCTCCTAGATACTAGACTGCCTGTACTGACCTTACCTTCCCTAAACCCTGGAGCCCTGTGACTCATTGGATAGTCTTAGAATGGCATTTCATTGCCACCCCAGGACAGATGAGGGCTGCACAGATGACTCTACCTTGGAAGCCCTCACAGCCTTTAGGCCAGTGAAAGCTTTTACTCTGTTCTTGCGTTTATAGTGAACAAATACCCACACCCGTTAGTCTTAAGATTTCTATTCATTTCCTGTGACACTAACCTAACTCCAAGGGCACTGCCACCTCACAAAGTTACCTTTGTCTCACTTAAACTGTCCCCCTGTTTGTTTCTTTTTTCCAGAAGTTCTCAGGTTACCAAAGCCTCTGAACCAATGTGCCACCTCTTGGACCACTTCAATCTTACCCATGTTGGACCCTGAATGGGCAACCTTTTTCAATAGAGTAGGAAGGGTGTGAGCTCAAAGCTCCACATCACTCCTTTTGTCACCAGTACCCCAAAGATTTGGGTTGAATAGTTAGGGAAACGTTCGGTTGAATAGTATAGGGAAAAGGGTGTCCATTGAGCCTAGAGGTTTGAGCTTCGGCCAGGAAAGGGTGGTACTCTGTGCATGCTCAGAGATCCAGACTTCGGGCCAGGAGGGCTGCACCTGGATTTGCCCACGTAGGCCAGGTGAATTCAATTCAGCCAACAGTATTGAACAAGGTCATCAATCACACCTCCCCGCTGAAGACCTGAATAGGTCTAAGACTTTTGCTCGGGCCAGCTCTTTCCCAGGGGTGGCTATACAATGCAGCCAGCTAGATTACGGTCCTGAGGCTGACCGCATGACTTTCCCATGCAGCTTCTCAGCAGGCACACAGGGGTGGGGGACTCTGTGGATGTCTATGTAAACCTGAAACTCCTGCTAACTTTCATAAAACTCATTTGGATCACATACATACATACATGCAATTTCACCGCAGTCAGAGAAACCCCTGAAACAATGCCTTACAGCAGGAGACTATAGATTTCTAGGCTAAGGTAAAGAAACCTTGCATTAATGTGAATGAATTACATCAATCAATCTGTTTGTTTGTCTTTTTTTGTACTCCAATGAGAGAAACTTCCTAAACTAATAAGTAGAGGTCCAGGAATGAAAATCCTCCTGAAAATTGTAAAGATCTGCGGGTACCTTGCTGTGGTTGGAGCTCAGGTTCTGAGATCAGAGTTGCAGATAATTAGACTCATTGGGAGAAGAACACATTCCATTAAAAAGCATTGCAAAAGTGTGCAGACTCTTGAACTGTGGACTTTTTTAAGGGAGGAAATAGAATTTCAATTCAGTAAAACCATTCTCAGAGTTCCTGGGAGTCACACACTTGTTTAATAATACCAAAGGCAAACCCCAATGACAGACGATTCAATTCACCTGGAGGTGCCTCAAGAACTATGCCTTGCAACCAATTTCTGAAAGGGAAAACTACACTATTAAAAACCCAATGGGACCTAGTCTTCCTCTCATGCACATTGGGTCCCCATGAGACAGCAGCAACTCAATGGCACAGGTTAGACTACTTCCTGTTGTGGACACCACGGCTACTAGAAAAATAGATGCATGGTTTAAAAGACCATGCAGGAGCAGGATTCACAATCCTCTGGATATCGAATACCCAAGCAGTTTCATTCAACATTTTCTTCACAGGCCCAGTATCTCTGCCAGTGTAAAGTATTGAGGAGCAAGAAACGGCTGCCCAGAAAAATGGAAACTCGGATCCAAGTTAAAAAGACAAAACCACAGAAGGATGACTTTGGTATTTTCTTTTAACTAGTAAAAACATCAGAAATTGCTAATACCCACAGTTTTCCAGGAAGAAGGAATTGCTTTGCATAAGATTTTCCTGCCAAAATTTTCTTTCCCTCCCTTTTTAAAAGAGAGACTTTGGGATATCCCACATTCTATAAATTCCATACTTGAAAATATGGGTTTTCCTTTTCCAAATTCTATATAGGAGGTGGGTTTTCTTTGTAAGAAAAAAGGAAGTGTGGCTATAAGTTGACAATCGAGATATCCAGAAAATTTAAAAGAAAGAAAAACTACAATCATGTGTCTCTAACAGATAGAAGGAAGGAGTTATAAAGAAGGGTAAGGCAGAGAGCAGGGTATGCGTCATGAGTCTATAAGAAAACCATGACTTAAGATCAAGCACAGTAGCTGCTAAAATGGACCTTCAAAACTTTCTGTGCAAGAGTGTACCTTCAAATCAGGTAGCAAAGATAAGAGAAACAAGAAGACATGCTCACTAGTTTAAAAAAATATTTTAAAAGAATGTATACATATTTTCTACCATTATTTTTACTAATAGTGTAGTCTAACAATACCGTTGTGACATTTAGAGTAGCGCATTAAAAGTACAGAAATGTATTATAGGCGATAGGCCCTGGGGGTGGAAATAGTTCACATGCTTAACAAACCACAATGCTGGACTATCAAAATAGAAGTTGCCAAAAGCTGGGCACCTACTTAAACCCTGTTATTGCTCAGGTGACCTCCCTCCCTCTCCCCTCTTACTACCTCATTCTATATTCTTGATAATGGGGAAATAGATCCTCAGCTCCCCGTTGGGCCACACTAACGCAGTGGTTGGAGTTTACTAAGAGGTACACCCACCTCTACCACCTTTTAGGGTGCGATGGTTCAACTCCCCACTCCCTTTTGCTGCCACCAGAATGCAAGGAGAGAGGAATGCTTACTCGCCTCAACTGCTAACAGGACAAAACAAAACCCCCTTTTTCATCTCGCGGATGCCGGTTGCGGAGTGGAAACACTCCTCACGATGCTCCACTTCTGACATCATCTTAGTGGGGAGAGGCCCCACGGGACGCGGAAGGAACATCAGACGACCTCATTTAAAAATGGAAGCCCTTCCTACTGCTGTTGGTGAGGAGGCCACATCAGCTCCTCGTAGGTCCTGCCAAACCCCGCACACAGATAATGCAAGGGCTGGGGTGGAGAATGAAATCCCACCACCATCACGGTCATCACCCCCCACCGCACCGACCGCTGAAAGCTCGAATTGATTGCAGCAGGCAGGGTTGGTGTTTAGCTACAGCAGGGGCGACATTGCCAGCAACAATTCCCATTGGTAGTCCCCCACCCCCACCCCTTTTCCTGACCCTTCGACCAAACAGAAGAGGCTTTACTAAGGGATTTTTGTGTCTGTACCCGAGGGTGGTACTGCGTTGAGGACATATGACGTGCTTTTCCAGGAAATGTGGGAGTCACTAAAGAAATGCAGCTCAGGACCATGCGCCCCCCCAAGCCCTGAGATGCCTAGGCAGTGCACCTTTTCTTCACCTTTCATCCACGTTCCTATGGTTGGGTTTTTGCTCTTGTTGTTGTTGTTGTTGTTGTTTTGCTTTGATATAAACAAGGTTTCTTAACTGTAAGGGGAAAATCAGTGAGAAATTCAGCTACAACTCCTTTCACAGATACTATTTTTCAGACCACTTTATTGAGACCTGTCACAGACATCATACCATGCCATATTTCAATCATGTCAACTAGTGCTATACAATCATTATCACCATCAATTTCAAAGCAATTTCTATATTCCGGTACTCCTTTGTATCATTTTCATACACATCTATTCTACTGTCCGCCCTCTAAGAGGCAGTGGGCTGTTAAGATTTTTTATCAGTTGCCAGTACATCATATTCTATACATTGAAGGAAGTTGTCTTAAGAAGTATCATAGCTTTAAATGTTAATGTTTACCTTAATTTCTAATTATTTCCAATGATGTTCCAGAGAACTGTTGTTTATTACAAGGTTGTATGCACGTATGTATATATGTATGTATTTGGAGTCTTCATCGGCATCTTTCCAAAAATTAAATTATTTAGTTTTTATCTCTTACATAAAATACAAAGTAAATTACATACTCAGAACATAACAAAGACACTGGTAATGGAAATTTCATTTATTACTTGAATAGATACATGATCTGATCCATGGCTGTTTTGCTTTAGGAATTCAATTATGCTTTAGCGAATGTTTTATGAAAAAAAATATAACAAAACAATTATTATCTAATCACTTCTGAATGCTGGAGACTCCCACCTGCTGAGCAGAGTTGCATGTAATAGGATATTCAGGAGTGTAACCATTTGAAAGGGGATCACCAGGCCTTTCTTCTGAGGTATTTTTGACAGGTCCAAACCATCCACCATGCTGTTCATTTTTGAATGTTTACTTGTGCCACCCATGATCTCCCAGAGCACCAGATTACCATATAATTATTTAGTATAGCTTTTAAGTTTTCCAGTCGTCTTTTCCCCCCTCAGGTCAATGCATATCTTTCCTTCATTTATAGTGTGTGTTGGAGTTTGAGAACTAGAAGAAAAATATTCTATATTTCTCCAATAATGGAGTCCTCTAAAACAGATTTATTTTTAAAAAGTGAAATGACTTGTTTTGTTGCCAGACCAGTCTTCTCTGGGACAGTTCTTTTCCCTGCCAGAAGACAAGCATAAAGCAGGGAGTTAAATGGACCAAGGAAACAAGTCAGTTTATTCGGGAGAGAAGCACCGTGTGAGGAGCGATACAGAAGGCCCTGATGCAAACCAGAGCACCTCTCTCCAAACAAGAGAAAAGGGGAGGTTTCCAAGGGTGTGTGGAGGCAAGGGATTTTATCTTAATTTTATGTTAATTTTATTTTATGTTAATGAAGCTCTCATAGGGGATGTTCAAAATGGAACCTGTGGCAATGGAGTGCATGCAACACATCGCTGACTCCTTGGGCTGGAGTTTTCTGCCTGGGTGTTCCTTGCTCCGGGCTTCATCTCAAAGTCAAGAATGTCTGTTCTAGCCCTGCTCCTGTGTCCAGTCTAAGCAGATCCAACGCTTCAGAGAAAGGAAATGTGACTAAAAAAGAGTATTCTTCAAAGGGAGATGAAACGGAGAACTATTCAGGCCTTTCTAATATGCAACTAGTTTGAAGCTAACTGGAGTGGGATTGGGACTTAACCCCTATGGGTGAACCTGGGGAAATTCCTCAAAATCAGCCAAACTGGAAACCTAGGGGTGGATGAATCTAATCCCTTCCTTAACCTGTCTCAGTTTCTTAGATAGAGACACTTAGAAATTATTAATAGCATGCATCTGTAGATGTTGCAGCCTGACTCACTGGAACAGAAACCTATCTGTTGAGCTCTGATTCACAGAGGAGAACAAGGTAATTGTTCCTTGACTTTGACCCTAACAGAAACATGCTTCTTGTTTTGTATTCAACATAAAGAACTTATAAGAAATCAGCGCTGTGGGTATCTTTTTCTAAACTTGTTTTTATTACTTTGTTTTCAAAATACACAGAAGCAATGTTTGTTTCATTTTAATGAACCATGCTTAAACATTTTTGACTTTGATTCTTCCTTTTAAAATGGCCAAGTTTTAGATTTTTTTAAAAGAAAAAGTATTCTCAAATCCTTGTCACCCTGCCCCAACCCCCTTTTCTTCTGAACTTTTCCATCTCTCTTTTTCCACCCAAGTTTTCACATTTATCTGTTTCTCCTTTCCAGCCAAATGCCCCAACCAGTGGGCAAGGTTGCCAGTAAGCAAAGATTTACTCAGCCTGTGAGGACATGGAGGGATATTTGGCTGGTTTTCTCTGGCAGTGTTACACTGCATGCTACTGTCAAATAGAGCATCATGTTGACCAGAAAACCTGGGGAAGAGCCATTGGAACTAGTGGAAATTGTCTGTGGGTTGGGTTTTTTCTTCTTCTTCTTTTTTTTCACCACTGAGAAAGAAGGAATATTCCTTCTTCCCTTTCAGTATCATTACACTTCTTCAATTGACACAAGAGTTATGTTTAGATGATTATTATAAAAATGACCTTTGCAATAAATAAAGGAGACAATTCAACATAAGAAACAAAATCTATATTTAGCAATATTTGTCAATAAAGACCACAGAAAGGATTTTCCTATCTATATTCTAGTTTTAAAATGTTTCCTAATTCGCTCAGTTATTGTATTACAAGCCAAAATTATCATTTTAATGGCCTATCTTTTGTGGTATTATGGAGAAATAAAATGTGTGAAAAAAAAAGCAATCATTAATATGCAGATAATTATCTGCCAAATAATTGTACATTACTATTCTTCATGCCCCATCTACGTATATAATTTTGCACACACATCACAAAATGCATGAGAATTTATAAACAATGATCTGTGAAAAAAATAGCTTAAATTAATAGAATCTGTGAAAAATAGCTTAAATTAATGCAAAGAAACACTGCTTTGCAATTTACTAATCTCTAATAGATTATAACCAATTAAAAAGTCTGGCACTTAGGTAGGGCAATATTCTTTTAGCTAATCTTAGCTAATCTTTAGCTAATCTAGTGTGAGTATCACACTAGACCTAATGGATTGATACCACTTTTTCATATAGAGCTCAAGTTCAAGCATTTCACTTATTATAATGTGTGAATAGGGGAAAAGTATCATAGGCTCTCAAAGATCACATAAGGTGTGCATAACCTCTGTTGCATCTACCGTAGGAAAACGGGATCTGTCCCTGCCATTTCAGAAACATAACACCAGTGAGATTCCTAACCCCTCTGCATTCCAATTCTTTCCCCTCCTAATGTATTTTTCTTTTTCTCTAAACTTTAGTTCTCCAAGATTTCAGTTTAATTTATCAAGAAAGAACTGATTCCCACCAATAAAGAAATTCTTCTGGAGTTGGAATCCCTCCTCACGCCCCACGAAACCCTGAAATCAGACAAAGCTAGAAGCTCTCCGCAAACTCTCGTGACTGAGCCCTTAACCTTCCCTCAGAAGTTTCTACTCCACTCATGAATCTGCGATGGCATTGATGTGCAAGTTCGCCTCAACCAATGAGTGGAGAAGTCTCCATTACGGATTTAGTGGTGGTCCTCAAAAAGATACCCTGGAGTGCTAGCCTCAGTGAATGTCTGGAATCTGAAGCGTTTCAAAACGGGGTCTTCAAAGATGCCATCGATTAAGGGAACCAGGGGATATTGGAGTGATGCCTTTGTGAAGGAGAAAATCAAAGAGGGAAAACAGCCAGAGAGTGGGAGAGGCAAGCTGTAAACTAACTAATGCCAAGGATTTCCAAGAGCCTCCAGAAATTAGGAAAGAGGTGTGGAACAGAACCTGCCTTGTAGCTCTCAGACTCCGTCAAAGTGGTCGGCTGACTGGATTTCCTCTTCCTAGCCTCCCAAAGGATCACGAGGAAAAAATGGAGGTTATTGTAAGCCACTCAATTTGTGGTAATCTGTTAGAAAGCATTAGAAAACGAATATATCCTCCAAGTATAGATGGCATGTAAAATAAAGCAAAAGTTCTCAATCTTTGGTTTTCAAACCCTCTATGAAGATGCTCTCACTTAAATTCTTTCTCCCTCTCTTTTCTTAAAAGTAATTTTCTGTTTATCTTCTTGTCAAAATATTTTATTTAACGATTTCTGGGTGAGATCTTTCTAATGATTTTAGATTATATCATAGCATGAAATAAATATTTGAAATAGGGTCAAATATACATTTCCAGAATACACTATATTTTGTTCATCTGCATGGCCAAAAGTGATCTTGACATCCTAAAGTAAGTTTTGAAATCGCCCCTTCATGTGTTGTGCTAGGGTGACTTCCATGCTGGTTGCTGTGATGCTGGAAGCTGTGCCCTTTGTGTCCGTGAGATCAGCAAGCAGGGTCACGTGGGGTGGACAGGTCTCAGTGTCCAGTGAAGACCGACTGGAAAGGGAGGCTGAGAGTCAACTTCAGAAAGGGTTGGCCAGGTGAAAAGCAGTGGGACATCTAATAGAGTGTCACATAGAAGCCTTTCAAGGTTAGAAGGGACTCAAAATAATTAGGAAGAACTTGCTCTTTAAAGTAAGTCAACCGAAACAACATGGAGGCAGTGGAGCTTTTAGAAAGCTTATTTGCCGATGAAGCATAACGCAAAAGAAAAAAATCTATTGCAGGTATTCATTTATATTTGGAGAAGAGAATGTACAAAGCATAACTCCAGAAAATTGGAAGATACAACCTTTGTTGAATCTAGCCTATACAAGTCTCCAGGAAAGCTTTACCTGTCTCTGGCATTTCAGTAACATGATCCCTCCTGCATTCTAATGCTCCCCTCACCCCAGTGTGTTTGTCTTGTTCCATCAAAATGGCATGAAATGGTATCTTGAGCATTGTTTTGGTTAAGTGTCTGTCAGTTGGCTCTGACCCATAGTGAGTCTCTGCACAGCAGAATGAAACGCTGCATGGTCCTGCACCATCCTCCCAGTCGTTGCTAGGTCTGAGTCTATTGTGTCAACCTATCTCTTAGAGGATCTTCCTTCTCCTCACTTCCCTGAGCATTTGTGAGCCAAATATGGACTGGCATTGGCCATTTTTAATAGAAGTGATAAATTTAAGAATAATGCCATCATATTAATTTCATTGGCAAAGAATGTCCAAAATAATATTTCAGGGTGTATCCAAGAGTGAAATGTCATCGTTAGGAGAGATATATCTAGATGCTTGCCAGGAAGGTCAGTTAATACAACTATTATTCAAATTTCTATACCAATTACTAATTTCTCTATCGACAATTTTTATGAATGTTTTCCATTTGAAATTTATTATATATGCATTCAAAATACATGGATATTTAGTAGTGAATGGAATGCAATCATTAGAAGCAAAGAAGGATATGTATCTGGAAAAGATGGCCTGGTGATAGAATGATACCGGGATTTGTGAAGAGAATTTTGTAAGATCTGGGACGTGTTCATAAAACTTAAATGGGGACAAAACATATACACCTCACTGGTTGGCATATGCAGGAATTAAAATTAACTACATATCTGAAAACATGGTAGAAAAGTTCAACAGATTCCATCACCTTCAGAACAGGGGCCACTGCAGAACAAACCATCACTTGCTAATCAGCAAGTTCGGGTGGAAGCTAGAGTAAATTAAAAGGTCAGAAGAACCAAAACACAACATGGGGAGTATCTTGTCTGAACATGAAGGCCATTTGAAGAACAGGTAGCACCGACTGAACACTAATGACCCAAATCAGGGCTTTTGTAGGATGACATCAAGGGTATCACATGTGAAACTTGAAGCCGATTTCAGAAAACACTCCAAAGCTTGATTTTGGATTTAGAATAGCCAAAGCAAATTGGAAGTAATGACAAAGTAAAAGATTTAGACAAAAAGCTTTAAAAGGTGCCTCAGGAGAACAAGGGAAAGTATTATACTGAAATGTTCAAATATCCGGGATTATAAAACTTAAAGGAAAGCGCTCTCTTTGGCAGCACACATACTAAAACTAAAAGGAAAAGACACACAACATATTGTGCCTCCATCTCCAAGCAACACTACCCATGGGACACCTAATCGGTGAACTATGTTGCTGTGAGTTGAGGTTCCTTCAAGCCCTGCTTCTCCACGCTCCTGGAATATACTTCTCTTGAGCTGGGGACTGTTGCACTCTATCATGTGGCTGGCTGTTGGTGACCTGCTCTGCTGTTTGCTGCCTGTGACCAGATCGCCTGAATTGCTCTACAGAGGACTATTCAGCGGTCCTCAAGACTCCAAAGACTGCCAGTCTACTAGCTGTCTGACACAAGTGAATTGCACCAAGCCATGGTACTGCTTTATAGATTATTTAACTGTTTATTTCTTATCTTATATATCCTTCTAGTTATGTAAATATAAAAGGGAATTACTATTGTCCTGATTTTGTTTCTCTCATATATGTAAAATGAGAATATAAAGTCCAGAATATCTTATTGCATTCTTATGAAACCTGTAGACCAAGAGTCAGTGGTTCAAACAGAACAAGATCTGCATAATTTAAAATAGGGAAAATATGCTTAGGGATTGCATCCTTTGATCATACTTTTTCAACCTATATGCTAGGCAAATATTCTGAAAAACTGAACTATATGATGAAGAAAATAGGATCAGACACAATCTTCCTTGCTGAAAGCAAGGAGACTTGAAGTGCTTACTGATAAAGATTTTTTTTAAATGTCCTACTATGATCAGCAAACTCAAAGAGGTGGTCTTTTAAAAAAAATAAGGATGATTGAAGCTACTATGATCACTTATGGTGGACTATAACCAGGGAAAATCTTGGATTTAGTAATACGATCCAGGAATCAAGATCCATAAAACAATGACTTACTAAGATATACACTGGGCCAATTAAATCCAAGGCAGAAAGGTCAGCTCTGAATATTGTGGAGATTGTGTTGGTAGATTTGTGGGTCCTATTAAGAAAATGGAAAAGTGCTTAGGTGAGGGAGGGAAAAGAAGCCAGAAGAATTGCCCGTCTGGATGTTTTCCTATCCTGGCAAAGAACCTGCTCATTCTTTGGGAGAAGCAAGAGCTGTGTTACGAGAATTTCTTTTTTTTTTTTTTCTCGCATCACTGCCCTGGTGGGAGTAGGAAGCCTAACCTTGCTCTTTGAGAGATGCTGCTGGATTTGAACGGCCAACCCTGTGGACCGCAGTCCCGCATACAACCACTGTGCCACCGGGGCTCAGCTTGTGTTTTGAGAATTTCATTGGGAAACTTCACCCCACCAACCCTGCTCTTGTCCCCCCAGATGTCTTTCTGCTTTCCAAACTTAAAGCACATGGAAAAGGAGTCTGATTTGAGTCCCTCACTGATACCAACACTGACATTTGAGGCTCTGTAAACTTAAGAGCACAGACTTAGACAGATGAGAAGAGAGTATTCTGAAATGTATAGGCCAAGAGGGATATGCCCGGAAACAATAGCTTCACAGTTTTACACTTTTAAATAAAGGTTTCTATGACTGATGCTTTTTTCTTGGTGTTGTCAGATGCCATTGAGTTCTGACCATGCACTAAAGAACAAGACACTGCACACCTGTTCTGTCCCATGCTCAGAATTGGGCCCAAGCCAGAGCCCATTGTTGCTGTCACTTTTTGACTGACCTGCATATATATTTCACTTTTTTTTATTGATTCTGCTGCTAATGGACAGGTGAATTGTTTTCATCTTTGAGCTGTTGTAACTCATGCTCTGATCAATATTGGTACACACATATACTTTGGAGTGAGCTTCCTTTGGGGATCTACCTAAAGATACTTGTGGTAGTCATGCGCTTATGTTAATTTTATGATTGAGATGTAGGGGTGGAGTCTAGCCTGTTAATCTGAAGACAGCCATTGAGTAGCCTATGAGGCCTCTGTGTGGGCATGGCTTTCTCCTGATACGTCTGGGAAATCTCACGATATTTCCCTCATGAGGATGAGAAGCTATTTCCCCAGCTGTTGGAGTTACTCTTAGAGAGACGATGAATCACCGAAAAGACAAGATGGCAGTGTCTGAGAAGCTGGAGGAGCCAGCAGAGAGACCACAAAGCTTTGCCCTGATGGAGCCAGACATCTGAAGCTGGAGCGGCATGCTGTTCATGGACCCTGAATCCTGGCAGCAAGGAGCCATGGGGAGACCCCTGCCAGCACCAGAATTCTGCACCCACTGACTTGTGACTTCGTGAGTCAGAAGGAGACTTTGTAGACTGATTTGGGGCATACGGGTTAATGTCGGACTTATGACTTTAAACTGGACTGGGCTGGGATGCCTTCTCAGTGTCACATTTCTTTTGTATATAATCCCTTTCCTTATATAGATATGTGTGTCCTTGAATTTGTTCCTCTAGTCTACCTGGACTGACACAACCACTATGCCACTGGGGCTCAGCCCCATTTGTCCATTTTTAATTGGAATGTTTGCCTTTTTGTTGCTGAGTTGTATGTGTTCTTAATTTACAATTACTCTGGATATTAAAATTCTATCTGATATGTGGTTACCATATATCTTGTTCCACAATGTAGATTTTTACCTTCACTTTCTTAATATGTTATTTGATGTACAAAAGTTCTTTTTATGATGATGATATTCAACTTCTCTATTTTGTCTTTGATGCTTTTTGTGTGTCATATCTGAGAATCTATTGCCAAAAATGAGTCAATAAACTTTATCCCTATGCTTTCGTCTAAGCATTCTGTTTTGTAGCTGTTTTGTATTTTTAGTGTGTTTTTGTTTTTTAATCATTGATTCATTTTTTAGATATTTTCATATAGAGTATGCCACTTAGGTGTTTAGTTTAAAAACAATGGAAAACTTTGGATTGAATAAAAATGTGACATTTCATTAACCTCTTGAGACAAAATAATATGATGTGTACAATAGGTAAAATAGCATATCATGTGACATTTCAAAAATGCAAGGGGAATTGTAAATACTCTTGAGTCTTAGAATCTACTGCTGTTGAGTCAATCTGACTCCTGGCATCCCTATAAGACAAAGTCTAACTTTTCCACATAGTCATCAGGGCCATAAATCTTTATAGAAGTAGATTTTCTCATCTTTCTAATGCAGAGAAGAACCAAAGTGCAGGTCTTTGAGCTATCCAGCTAATGCTTAACCTACTTTAGCACCAGGAATCCTTAATGAGTGTCATGGGTAGGTTTGTTATGCCAACATGGCCACAGAAGATTGGTGGGTCTGTTGTGATGCCATGGCCAATAAACACACGGGATGAATTGAAGGGAAGAGATAGGAAGGGCTCAGCGAGTCCCGCCCTCTCTTTTGCTTCCGGATCTTCGGACCAGAGAGCTGCTTTGTTCGTCCTGTGCCTGGACTTCCAAGCAACATTACCTGTGGGAAACCTAATCGTGGACTGTGGAGCTGAGAGTTGAGGATCCTTCAAGCCCTACTTCGCCACGCTCCTGAGATATACATCTCTTGAGCTGGAGACTGTTGGACTCTGTCATCTGGCTGACTGTTGGTGACCTGCTTTGCTGTTTGCTGCCTGTGACCAGAGAGCCTGGATTGCTCTACAGAGCAAGACTTGAAGGACTGCCAATCTTCTAGCTGTCTCACACAAGTGAGTTGCACTGAGCAATCTGTGCTGCTTTATAGATAGTTAACTGTTCCTTTCTTATCTTATATACCTTTTTCTTTATATAAATATATAAAAAGAATTACTTGTGTCCTGATTTTCTCTAAGAGAACCCTGCCTGACAAAATGAGTTATGCAGCATCTTTTTAAATGGCATTGTATTTTATTTTTAACAGATTTATTTGCACTTCAACTGCATATCATACAATTCAACAGTTCAACCATATCAAGAAGAGTTGTACAATCTTTACTGCAATCAATTTTAGAACATTTTATTTTCCCCATACTCATTGTTGTTCATGCAATTTTTTTAATATTGAGTTTTATAGCATCTTCATAAACATTGGTAATAAAGAAGTCTAACCATCATATTTCAAGGATAAGTACTTGATTTTTGTTTCTTACCTTCAGTGGTATGGTGGACATAATTTGAGCCTAGAACAAATAATGTAATTTCACTACACTGTAATTTTTACAATTGTAAAATGAAAGCATAGGATTTTTGTCATACGTTTAATTTCAAAAGATTATTGGAATTCAAGGAATCATTAAGTAGTGTTTTCATCAGATCAACAATAACTGCTTTAAATAATTTTATACTGAAACATAGAAAAAGCATTCATTGCATTCTTGTTGAATGAGTTTTATAATATTTACTGGTTTCAGAAAAGTTAGCAAATATATAATTTAAAATACACAGAAAGTTTTATAAACTTCATGCACATAATGAAACCTATGTGAAGAATTAGAAGTTAATTGGAGTTTAACCTCTGATCATTAAGTTTAAAGAAAGAATAAGGTAACAAAGAAAGCCAAATTTCCATTTCTGAATCTACACAGGGATTAAGCCTCCAGTGAGATCCTTGTCATCAGGAACCAGGAATATGAACAGTCATGCCTTGCCCTCAGGCAGGAGACATTGCATTTCTCTACCTTCAAGCAGAGAAGGTTATTGATGTAACTACCCTGGACAGTCCAAGCAGAGGCAACCTTCTTTAGGGGATGCCCTGGCTGAAGATTGGGATACAGAAGTTGCATAGGCATGAATCATACCCTCACTGCTTCTTTCAGTGGGCCCTGGACCAACCTTGTAACACTTCTATCTAGCATAATGTATTTGTTCCTCATGGTTCAACTTCCGTTTCTGTGGTTCGGATGGCAACTATGATTTATTTATCTGCCATCAATCATGCTGACCTTAGTAAAGGGTATGAATCAAGGCATGTCCTTTGTTGTATTGGAAGTGTGATCTGCTAAAAAAAAGAAATCACATCCCCATCAAAGCCAGTCCTCAGTATTACTGAGCCCTCTCAGACAAAGAAAGAAATCTCAGGACCATCAAAAGAGTAGGTTTGAAATCTCTACATGAATTGTTAAAGGCAGAAGCCAGAAGCATTAGAGATTGTGGCACAAGAGACTAAGGGACAAAACGAAGAATCCTGGGTGAGAGCAGCATGGAGGCAGGGTAACCAAGACAGAACAGAGGAGCAGCACTGAAACTGTGAGCTGCAAAGCAGAGGAATAGGCAAGGTCAGAGGCCCAGAGATCACATGGCTGAAAGGTTGAGGACTGGAGAGTGACTTGACTTGATAACCAATGAGAAGTACTGCTGTGAACTAATGATGGTATCCTAACTATTTTCTGATCTTGACTGTTGGTAATCTATTAACTTCCCTGGTAAACACCCATAATTGTGAGTTTCGTTTTGAGTTCTGTGCAGTTATTGTAATGAATTATTGAATCCTACATGCAAGTAAGGTGTCACGGGAGGAATGATTGTTGTCAGAGGAGATTAAGAAGAATACAAATTAAGAGACATGTTTATGAAAGGGAATAGGCAAAGAGGAAGCCAGAGAAGCTAAGGCATAGCCTCCTCTGAACTGTTTTATACATAGACAATAAGTCTTTTTCTTGTCTTCTCATTCCAACACTTGACATGTGCTCCTCTTTGAGATATGGAGTCTCCTTTGTACTCTTAAAACACTCTTATTTGCACATTTCAGATAACACAATTAGCCGTTCATTGTATATTTCTTGGCACTGAAGCAACTTAGATCAGAAATTCAAAGAGATCATGGGTGAATAAAGAACAGCCTCATTAAATCAGTCAGGTTCAGTGCAAGTATTAGAACTTTCAGCGTAATATTGAATATAGTTAAGAGTTGGTGGGAAGTTTACTGAGTGTTTATTTCTAGCTCTACCCCAAAGCAAACTCATAGCCCTTGAGTCAAGGCCGACTCATGGACACACATGCGACCTGGCAGCGCTTTGAGTTTCCAAGACTGTCACGGATCACAGGAACAGAAAGCTCCTTCTTTCTTCTGAGGAGCAGCTGATGGTTTCAAACTGCAGACTTGGGGGACCACAGCCAAGGCATAACCATTATACCACCAGGACTCTAGACTTCTAGGAGAAAAATAATCCATTTAAAATGGTTTAACATATGGTTTTTAATTATAATAAGAGGATGAAACAGGCCTCTCTTACTTTGGAAATCGAGAAGAAGTTAACCTCTTTCTGTTAGACTGCCATTTATTCCTGGTCCAAAGATCAGAGGTCTAGGGAGAATGGGGAAAAGAAAGATAAGGAAGAACCATGGTGAGATGGGATTACATTGTGAAAATTGAAAGTCAAAAGCATAAAATAAAATGTGTATTAATTACTAAATGGTAACGATCTATTCTGTAAAAGTTCACCTAGTGTCCAATGAAAGCTAGAATATAGCGATGACAAAAGAACGATAAGAACAATAATCTGTTTCAGTACAGGCTAGCTGAACTCCTGAAGTTATTATCCTGAGAGAACTTTAAAAATTTTAAACTGAAAGTGTCCGAGGAAGTGTTCTTAAAAACAAGCAGAAGTTCAACTCAATTATCAGTAGAGCAGAATATCTGCTGTGAACATTGTCTCCGTTGAAGATCTTAGTAGACCTTGAACCAATTGAAACCAGCAACATGAAAGATTAGGCAGGAGACTTAGCAGCTGTCAATGTTCCTTAGAGTTTGAATCTTGAAATAGCTGAGCCAGTTCACTAACTTCACTGCATCACCAAGGCTCACAAGCAGTCTCTTTAAAGGACAGAGAGAACTATACAAAAATGATAACTCTTATTTAGAAACTCTGCTTAAAGCGCTACTTCTTTTTTTATATAAATCATTTTATTGGGGGCTCATACAGCTCCTATAATGATCAATACAAATGTCAATTTTATGTAGACCACATTTGCACATGTGTTGCTGCATTAATCTGGGTAGACTAGAGAAACAAATTCATAAATATAAACATAAACATGGATTTAAAGGAAGGAATTATATACAAGAGGAATGGAACATTGAGAAAGCATCCCAGCCTAGTCCAGTTCAAAGTCCTAAGTTTGATATTAGACCATATGTCCGATATCAGTCTAGAAGTTTCCTTCCAACTAATGAAGCATGTGCGATTACACCAGGACAATCACAAGCGAATGAGTGCAGAGTTGTGTGTGCCCCATTGCAGGAGAAACAGCTGAGCACTTGCAGGGGTCTCCAGAGCAACTCAGAACTGGCAAGAGTCTCCACATAGCTTCTCCGGCCTCAGAGGTTTGGCTCCATCAGTGCAAGTCCATGTGGACACCCTTCTCTGGCTCCTCCATTCTCCAAAAGTCAAGATATATCTGCATGCTGTCATCTCATCTTATCAGTAGTTCATCCTCTCAGAGACTCAGTACAGTCTCTATTCTCCAATTGGGAAATACCATGAGACTTCACAGAATTCTCAGGAGAAAGCCAGCCTCATACAGAGGCCTCATTGGCTACTCATTGGCTACCTCCAGATTGACAGGCTAGACTCCACCCCTAGACTCCCAATCATGAAATTGACACATGAGTACATGACCGCCACAATTGCCGTCATCATTCTGGAAACTTCCTCCTTCTACCTAGACCCCCTGTACTAGCTCCCCATATTTCCCCTCCCTACCCACTCCCCCTCTCCCATGAACCCTTAACAATTTACAAATTGTCATTATTTTGTCATCATACACTGTCTGATGTGTCCCTTCACCCATGTGTCACTACCCCATTTTCCATACTCCATAGAGGAGACCATATGTATAGATCCCTGAAATTGGTTCCCCCTTTCTATTCCACCATCCCTCCACCCTTCCAGTATCACTACTTCCACCACTGGTCCTGAAGGGATCATCTATCCTAAATTCTACATGTTTCTGGCTCCAGTGTACATCTCCTGGTCTAGCTGGATTTGTCAGATAGAATTGGGATCATGATAGTGAGTAGGAGGAAGCATTTAAGAACTAGAGGAACGTTGTATATTTCATTGTTGCTACACTGTACCTTGGCTGGCTAATCTTCTCCCTGCAAACATTCTGTAGGGGACTCTCGCTTTACCTATTGATGAACTTTGGGTCCTCAATCTGTACTCCCACTCATTTATAATGATATGTTTTTTAGTACTTTGATGTCTGATACTGGATCCCTTCAACACCTCATGGTCATCATGGAAGGCTGATGTGCTTCTTCCATGTGGGCGTTTTGCTTCTGAGTTAGATGGCCGCTTGCTTACTTTCAAGCCTTTAAGACGCCAGATTCTATTTCTTTTGATAGGTATGATCAGCCTTCTTTACCACATTTGCTTATGCACACATTTGTTGTCAGTGATCAAATCGGGAAGGTGAGCACACAATGTTATGATTTTTAGTTCTTGAAGCCTGATAACTGATCCCTTTGACACCGTGTTCCCACAAGCTGGTGTGCTTCTTCCATGTGGACTTTGTTGCTTCTGAGCTAGATGGCTTATTGTTTACTTTCAAGCCTTTAAGACCCCAGATGTTACATCTTTTGATAGCCGGGCACCATCAACTTTCTTCCCCACCTTTGCTTATGCATACATTTGTCTTCAGTGATCATGTCAGGAAGGTGAGCACCATGGAGTGCCAATTTAATAGAACAAAATGTTCTTGCACTGAGGAAGTACATGATATCCAAGGCCCATCTGCTGTCTTAATACTAACCCTCTAAGTATATACATGTTAATCTATTTCCCCATCATCATATATAGATGTATTCACTTATATACATGCCTGTAGTTAGACCTCTATAAATGCCCTTTACACCCACTCCCATCCTTTCCCCTATTTCCTTTTACTTTCTCTTGTCACACTATCATGCTCAGTCTCCATCTGGATTTCAGTATTTTCTCTC
>PVJH01008765.1:0-83146 GCA_004026705.1 Nesogale talazaci | reverse complement strand
GACAACATAATGAGGAGACAGGTCTTTCCTGATTGTATTTTGAGGATCTCCAAACTGGGTGCTCATATTCTTGTGCTAAATCAGGACATGTTTAGTGGCTATTTATGAGGTACTCCCTCTTAATATGTCTTAGTGTGGAAGCTAAATTAAAATTTGCTCAATGTAAATATCCCTTCTGGTATTTGAAATACTGAAGAACGGCTTACAAACATCAAAAGTATCAAAACAACATGTATTCCACCAAAATATATATTTACTGAAGAATGATGGAGTTGTATCTAGATTTGATGGCAATTTGTAAAGGTGACTTTTATGAAAATATATAGGGGTGGAATACAATCTATCACTCAGGTCTCAGTGTGATAATGCCTCCTTGGGTGTATGGCCTTTTTATTAGAGAGACATTTGGAAACCTCTCTGTCCCCTGCCCTTCACTTTCCTGCTTGTTTGGAGTCTGTGTCTGCCTCCAGCAGCAGCCCCAAATAGATTTCTGATGATGGTGGCTGTTAGAATCCTGCCATGTTCCCACTGACATTGGATCCACATGACTGCTCCCATTGGTCTGTGGACTTCCTGCTTTCCACTTCATCTTCCTGATTCATCAGTCTGTATTGATGTGAGTCAGAAATGGGCTCCATACTCAGTAATTTGAATTGGAGTAGGCTGGAATGCCTTCTTTACATGAAATTACTTCTTCATAGAAAGTGGGCTTTGTACATAAATGAATGTCTCACGTTTTGATTCTCTATACAACCCAGCATAAGTCAAGTGTTCATTTAAAATAAATTCACTCAAAACGTGGAATTATGACTTCAGGCTTTCAGATCCTAGTTGCTGTATTGTAATTTTTATTTAAAAATACTTCAAACAGCAAACTGTAAGCTATGTGGTGATTTGAGAATGATATCAATATGGATTTATGCTATATTATAAGTAATCTTCCTAATTTTCTCAAGTTCATATCTTCAGGGGTCACGATTGTACACCGCAGACATGCGGAAGGAGCAAAAGAACCCTTTGTTCTCTTCCTGTCCTCACTGCTCAGATTCACCTTGTACATGGGGACAGCAGAAAACAGCTTGTGGTTATTGCACAGCTTTTCAGATTTTTAAAAGATTCTGAAAGCCTTTTTACAAAGGAATCAGCATGGTGCCTACAGTTTTGTTAAAAAGAAGCCTAGATAATCAAAAGAAAGAAGGAGAATAGGGAGAGCAATAAATCTAGTTACCCAGGCATATTGCAGAGACAACTTGGCAAAAATGAAAACATGCTAACTATTTAACATTCTCTTAAGTGGACTGGACAGTAATTACTAATGATATTCTTGTGGTTATCACCCCATGGGAATAGGTATAAGCTGAGGCAAGTCATTTGTCTAAAAACATCAGGTTGCAGATCACTGTTCACTGACTGGAGTTGGAATATAAAATTAATTGAAAACGGAAGGGATGAATGTCTCTGTACTTTCCCAAAAGGATGCAATAGAATCACACTCACATATGCATGTGATCCACATAAGTCCATATTGCTTTGCTTTTGTCTTTATGAAAAATTTGTTTCAATAGTATATGAGTAGAGAAAAGCTAATTTTATAAAGCAAAAATTTATATATTTATGGAGCCTTAAAAGAACATGGATATATATATATATATATTTTAGAACACAGATATAACAAGTAATGTGTAACCACTTTTGAAAGAATTAAAGAAGATATAATAACTGTCCTGGATGCTCACAAAATGGAAATCCACATAGGCCTTTAGTACTATATAAGCACTAGCAGGGGATCTTATATATCATGAAGCCTGACACCGAATCCTAGATTGATAAATTATGATACTTCCAAGAATTTTTAATATGCCATATATCAGAGCCTAGGTTACTTCCATCATAGTATTGTTACTGGTATTAAGTTCTTCTCTTGTCAAGAAATAGATTTATGTTGGGAAGACATAAGGAACTTCAAGAAAATTTGTATTTAAAAATTCCTAGAAAGAAGAAATTGTGGATTTCTTCTGCTAATATACATAAGATGAATTTTGTATATGTTTGGCCCTAACATATATATCAGACTTCCTTAAAGGTTGCACTGCCCCAGAGAGTCTCAGGAACTTCTTTGGGGTTAGGAAGTGCTTCCGGGTAAAGTAGTCCCGAGTGCAAGATGTTGTCAAAAGCTCTACACATGCTCCGTCCAAATTTCCACCTTCATACCTTCACCCTCATATTTCCTCCTTAAGATAAGATAAGACACATAATTTTTTTTTGGCATCACTGCCCTCTGGTGGTCATGGGAGCTACCCAGCGCTGCTCCTGAAAGCCCAGCTGGATTTGAACCACCAAGTCTGCGGACCTTAGTCCCAAACTCAACCACTTATGCTACTGGGGCTCAGCCCCAAAGCACATAATTTTTATGGGATCAGGGAAAGGTCTGTAGTTGCTTCCTGATTAATGGGACATAGAATACCATCTTGCCCATATGAGTAAAAATTTCTCCTAATCTACTTTAGGGAAATCAACCTCTTTCAGGTAAAGGGATGTTTGACTTTGGCTTGGAATGTTGGAGGCTGTGAGTTAGTCATAGGCACAAGGCTGTTCATACTCTGCCCTTCAGGTTTCCTCCAGGTCAACTGAGACTATTGCTTTAGAAAATTCTGTGGCAGACACACCAAAGGTTATCCTAGGGGAAATTCTTCCGGTCATGTTAATGACAGAAGAGAGGGCCAAGGAATTGGTATCTCACCAGTGTTATGTCCTCTCAAGAACAATAGAAGGCAAATAGCACATATTAATGAATGTTCTCCTGCTCCCACTTCATTCTCAAGCAGTATTTAAATTTTTATTATTAATTTTTACTGGCTTATAATTCCCATAAATACAATTAATAATCCAATCATATTATGCAATCATCACAATTTTAAAACATTTTTTTCTTTCTCAGACTGATTGTTTTTACCTTCTTATTTCCTCCAAGACTCCCTTGCCATGGTCCTAGGTAATTATTAGGCCAGTTACTGACGCAATAGATTTGCCTATCCTTCGTTTTGTACGCTGAAGAAACATATAAAACAAAATTAAGAAAATAAAAGACAAAATAAAACAGAAACGTCTCAGTAGAAAAGAAAGTTTAAAATATTAAAAATGACTAAGTTCAAAATGAGTCAAAAAAGAGACATATGACAAGGTCTTAAATGTTAATATAACTATATCTGACATAATCAACCTTAGAAGGACATTCACATTTCTGGACTATAGCCAGAGGCTTAATCCTAAGGGGGATCTTGTAAATCGACCTTTATGACTCCAGACACTATTTTTCCTGATAGCCAAGAAAACATTATCATTTTATTGTAGAACATTATGTCATCCCCATAGGACATATTGATAAGCCAATAGGTTAGCCAGTGAAACAGTTTAGAACACTATAGAGAAAAGGGAATAAACAACACATGTATAAGCCAGCTGTTTAGATCACAATACATAAATTGTTGACTTATACAACTTAAAGTCTTAAGGGACTGGACACTCGATATACAAACAGTGAATTCGGCAGGGGAGGGGAGGACAAAATTTTCAGTAACGTTCATTCCCAATGGCATAATTATGTCTGCTAGACTAAACCATGTCAGCAAAAGCAAAGAGAACACAAAATTGATAAATATATGGTAGTCCTGGGCTACCATACATTGAGCAACCTCTAAAAAAGAGATCCAAACCAAGGTCCAACTTCCACCAATTCCAGAACCAGTCATGTGCTCCTTCTCAGACAGGGGACATTTCATCCTTCCTCATGTAAAGTTTATTGCAATAGCAGTCAGGAAGGTGTTGGCTTGTCTAACAATGTAAATGAAAAGACAAAGATATATAACTATTCTTTCCTACATGCTCTAGCTTTGAGGACATTTTCAGGCCAAGCTTACTATAATTCTTGCATGTGTGTGCATCTATCTCTTTCAGTACTGGTCACCTAGTAGTTGAGTAGATAAAAATTTGAGGGTAGTGATTGATGGCTGATGGACTGATTCTAGGCATAGGATAGAAACAGGGTTTCTGCTTATTGGCTGAGTTTTAGGCAAAACAGGTATCTGCTGGCTTCTGCCTCTGACTTCCTTCTATTGATTAGAGGTTTAGGATTGCACATTCTGTTTCATTTGGACTTAGTTGGACTCAAGATAGTAGCCATAACAGACTCTAAACTCCCAGTGCTGGCTTTCCATTGGATATCATTTTAGACAGATGTTTAGACGTCTGTCTTTACCAATTCATATAATTGATCAGAGCTCATCCCTTGGCCCAAGTCATCCTTTTTCCTCTACTACATGTGAAGACGTGATGAAAGATAGTGAGTAGACTACACATAAAATAATTAGTGTCCTTCGTAAAGATGACATAGCTATGGTCCCTATTCCTGATGGTAGTCTCCAAATACATCTGATGCTTGTAGAGGCTACAGCGTGTAGTTACATACCCTGTTTTCTAATTCTCTCTATGTCCTGTTTTACCTTCCCTGTTTTATTTATCTATATTTCACAAACAATGTTGACTACTTCATCAACTCTACCTTGCTTGGCTAGTAAAATTAAAGTTTGAAACTGCTGTTATTAATGGACACTTGGGCAATTTATTTATTTATTTTATTTATTTATTTTTTTGCTGCAAAAGGAAGCTTTATTGTTTCCATTTGGTCCCGGGTTTGGGGGAGGAGCTCCAGGGCGGTGACACTGCGGGTGGCAGGGACAGATTCAGGCAGAGTTGCTAAGGCTGGCAGGGGGAGGTGGGGCCCCCTCGCAGGTGGCAGGGCACCGGAAGCTCCTAGTCGTGTTTGAGGGTGAGTCTCTCGAAGAGATACTTGCCCAGCCCGGTCTGGGGGTTGGCGGAGGTTGGGTAGGTGGTCGCCCATCTTCTTGAGGATTTTTACTTCCTCGTCCAGGAAGTGGTTCTCCAGGAAGTCACAGACATGCAGGTCCAGAAAAGCCTGATTGAGTTTTTTCTCCAGGGCCAGGGTGGCTTCCTTGGCGTCCAGTTTTACCCAACTCCTCCTGGGACAGATCTGCACATCCTGGAAGAGGACGCGCCTCGCCCCACCCTCCGCTGGTTCTGCAGCTTCAAGAGTCCCTCACACTTCTCCTTTGCCAGCTCGTGGAAGAAGTGTCCCCACCTTCAAAGGCCACATCATCGCGGTCGGAAAAAGCAGCCCAGAGAGAGGGAGCTGTAAGAGGTTGCAGATGCAGGTTAATCAGACGGTTGACACCGGCCTCAGCTTCGGTGGAATAATTCTGACGGATCTAAGAACTCATCTATGCACAAAAGTGTCACTTGGTCCTAATAAGAGGGGTTGGCCAAGAAGATGGTCCCGAAGGTGATGTCCTGCAAGAAAACTGGAAAGTGGTGGAAGACTGTAGGAAGGGAGTCCCCGGATCTGTTCTGTTCAAACACTGTTGTAGCAAGACAAATATGCATGGGACCACAGGGCAAGCTTCCCAAATAATTTAAGGATTACTACTGTACTCCCATTCTCTCATTTCCATAATCTGTTGTTTGTCCCATGGTAATTGACAGATGTTTTAAAGACTATGCTAATCCAATTCAACTATAACATAAACAGGAATTATTTTTAAATGACTAACCCCAACCTGAGTGGTTGAGTAAAGGCTTTCTTTCTGACTCTTTGTGTTATTATGGTTTCAGCTAATTTGTCATAATTTATTTAGTACCACCTACCTAAATCTCAAGGATAAATTTCATATATTGCTACACATCTACTATCCCTGAAAGGGATAGTGAAGAGATTATTTAAGTAACTGGGTGTTACATAAGTAAACATTTAACTAGACTACAAGTGAAATCAAAATGCGACAATAGAGGTAATCAGCTTACTGAAATGGAATCAACAATTTAACCTTAATTGAATGAGGGAAAAGCTTGCGAAAAGTGGGGGAAAGAATTAAATGATAGTTTAAAAACAGGGGTTCTTGTGGCAAATCCCACACTGCATCCAATTGGTATTTGCTATGTACTGTAACAATCCACCAGACGCATTCTTAAGCCAGGCACCTATCCCTCTAAAGGGCAAAAGGTGGTGTGATGCTGAGGGATCGTGTCAACTGGATATTCCTGGGCAAAGGTAGGGACGCAGCTCAAACTATCAATTGCCGGATGACTCCTCTTTGGTGTCATAATCATTTTTTTAAGAGAGAGACTGAGCTGAGTTGAATCTTCTTTGGCCTTTATGCCAGAACTACATCTTGAGCCTGGAACCTCAATCTCCTGTTGTGGCACATGCTGATTACAGGCGCTGACAACCTACTACCAACTGTGGGGTCATTCCTAAGCCTTCTGGCTTCTGAATACAATGGCCTTTGCCTGCCCCTCCCCCTTCTTCCTCATCGTATTCATTAGTCTTCATGAATCAGGGGAAGCCTGATTTGAATTCAACGGTACATACCTATTTCTAAAACTCTAATCCATTTCTGGAGATTAAAACTTTCTACATACAACACACATAAAAGGAGTTGATGGTTTGGCTTTTCTGGAGAACTCAATTTAACATAGGTAACTAACCAGGTTACCATAATTTAAAACAAAATATATAAAAGTAGCACATGTGAGAATAATGCATTTACAAACAGGTCGTTTTGTTTGCTGGCTGTCATCAAGTTGGTTCTGACCCATAGCAAACTTAACACAAGAGAAGGAAGCACTGCAAGGTACTGCACAATCCTAACAATCGTGTCTGTGCTTGAACCCATTGTGTCAGTCCAGTTCCTTGACAACCTTATTCATTTTCAATGCCCATCTAATTTATGAAGCATGATGCCTTTCTCCAGGGACCGAGCTCTCCTGACAACATATGCAAGTGTGTAAAATCAGGCCTAGCCATCCTTGCCTTTATGGAGAAATCTGGCTGCAGCTCTTCCAAGATAGATCGGTTTGTCCTCTTAGTAATCCCTGGTATGTTCAACGTTCTCCAGCACCTTGACTCAAATGTCTCCATCCTTCTTTGGTCTTCCTTATTCAATGCCCAACTTTCACATGCATGGGAAGCACTGCAAAACACCCTGGCTTAAGCTAAGCACACCTTAGGCCTCAGCGCAATGCATTTGCTTTTCAATACTCTAAAGGGATCTTGGCGGCAGATTTACCTAAGGCAACACATCTTTTGCTCTCTTAGTTGGTGCTTCCATAGGCACTGATTGTGGCTTTAAGAAAAACAAAATCCTTGATAACTTCAAGCTTTTCTCCACTTATCATGTTACCTATTTGTCCAGTTGTGAGAACTTGGTCTTCTTTACATTGTGCTGTAATCCATACTAAAGACTACAATTCATAATCTTAGTCAACAAGTGCTTCAAGTCCTCTTAACTCTCAGCAAGCCAGGTTGTGTTGTCTGAATATTGCCGTTTGTTAATAAGCCTTCCACCTCCAATTCCTACACCACCCTATTCTTCACCCCATTCTTCATAGTTTCTCCCTAACAAAGGGGTGGTCATTGGTAGTTGATTTAAGAGGGCCTCTACATTCCAAGTTCTGTCCGGTAGCAAGTTTGGGACTTGGTCTTCATTAGCTGTCAGAAGTATCTCAATCCGGCATCACGTGGCCAGGAACTGTGCAGTACTTTAGACTTTTTGTCCTTAGTTACTAAGGAAAACAGAGTTTGTGAGACTCAGGCAGAGGATGATGAACAAGGATCCTAACAATAGCAGGGAACTATACGATAGACCCAAGCTGCCAGTTAGGAGGCAACCTCAGCAGTAATCAAAATCTAAATGAGGTCCAGTGGATTTATATAATGTTTTAATAGCCTTATTTATGCCTGTAGTAGTCATTTCCATTTTAATTTAAAGAAGGAATGTACCTCCTTTAATCCATAGAGAGCAGATAAGTTCTTTCTTCAATATGCTCCTCCCTTTGGGCAGCCTCTCTCTCCTTCCTGAAAGGTGCTAGAAGCTGTGAGCACTGGTGGGTTGCTACATTCCCTGTAGGTGTGACAAAGAGAGAAGGCATACAGCTGGGTCCCAAACTTCCTGTGGTTCTTGCATGGCTTCTAGGACCTGTGAAAAGTTCCAAACCAGAAAGGTGATCAGTTGAGGGTTGGGCAATTTCTCTGGGATCCACAAAGTAAAGCTGCTTTGGCTTCATCTGTTTAAAGGTTGATGGGCAAAGTAGCCTGACATACACACACACACACACACACACACACACACATATATATATATCATATATATGTGTGATTTATGATTGCCTCTGGCCACAAAAATCAACTTCACTCTGTCTCATAGCAATTTCATGGGGAAAAGCAGACCTACAAACCCTCATTGGGACAAAATTCTCCAAAAGAATAACTGATGAGAAATGCTGCCCAGATGGTTATCAGACAAACCCATAACTCACTATGTCATCAGGCCTCCTTGATGATGTTGAAAGGAACAGACACTGCACTGAAATGATCGTGGCAGTATTCTAGTTTATTCTGTATTTTTTCCCCAGAAGATAGATCAGATTTTAACAAACCTTTTATAGGTAGCTTATCTGTAGATGACAAATCTTGATATGGCCATGGTTAAATCACAGTAAAATATGAAGGACTTGAGTTGTAAATTCACAACCCAAAGCAAAACCAAAGTTAATTAAAAGTTGGAAGGAATGGTTAGCAAAAGGAAAGATCATAAAACACTGCATTTCACAGTTTCAGCTCATTGATACTTTTGTAGAAAATATTGTACTTATGTAACATCTTGTGGTGAAAAATTCAGCAGTCTTTTCAATATTCTGAATAAATCTAAAATGAATTGAATGTGTGCAACATTTAAAAACATTTCATTTTATTGCTATTGTACATCTCTTATAATAACTCATTAAAAATAGGAACTGAACATACTATTTAGGAGAACCAATGATAGACATATCTGTTGTTTTATAAGAGTATTAATTTTCAATGACAACAAATATTTGTTAAATCAATTTAACATAAGCAAATAAATTAGAAATATTTATTTAAAGTTCCTTTTACATACAAACACCACACACACACACACACACACACATACACACACACACACACACACACACACACACACACCTACAGCCAAATAAGGGCCCAATTACGGAAGAGAGAGAGCATAGAAAACAGAGCACAGGCAACCCCTCTCCATTATCCAGAAAAGAGGTCTGGAATCTATTCAATAATAGGATTTTTACAGTCATCAAGTCTGTAAGCTTCTTATTAATACACACAGAATGAAAAGGGCAATGTGTCAATGTTAAATATCCTGAGATCTGGGAAGCACTTCATAGTAAGTACCAGGTATTTAAGAGAAAAAAAGGTGTGAATTGCTCCTTAAAAATAAGGGACAGGCTGAGCCCCGGTGGCATAGTGGTGAGTGTGGGACTGCGGCCCACAGGTTTGGCGGTTCAAATCCAGCAGCAGCTCTCCAGGAGCAAGACTGGGCTTCCTACTCCCACCAGGGCAGTGATGCCACAAAAAAGAAGAATGGACAAAGGAAGCTGAATGCTATTAATGATAAGCATCCTCTAAGAGTATAGTGAAGAGCCAGGAGTCTGTAGAAGAAGGCTTGACATTAGTGTTTTAGTTGGGGGTCCTGTGGAGACAAAATGCTTCCTGGAGTATGTATGTATTTGCATCTGTCGACGTGTGCCTCATCACAAGTGCTGATTTGCCAAGCCTTTTCATCCTGAGTGTAAGGAACAAGTCACATACACTTTCTTCCTCAGTATAAGACAAGGTACCACCTCTCCCCAAAAACGGAATTTTTTTTCAAAGCTATGTATTTTATTTTTTTTACAAAACAACCTTATCACTTTCAAAGTACTCTCCATTACCTTAATACATTTGTCAAATATGGGATTCTGTTCTCGGGAACAGTTTTCAAATTCATCTGTTTGGATGGCTGACAGCACCACCCCCATTTCTTCTTCTTCTTCTTCTTATTCTCCACCTCTTAAACATCAAATCTCTGCCCTTTCATGTCCCTCTTCATTCTCAGAAACAAAAAGAAGACGCATGGAATGGGGCAAGGTAGGCATGATGTTTCTGCCAAAAGCTGACACATCAAGATGGCATGAGCAGATGCGTTGTCACGGGAACAAAACCAGTCCCCTGTCTACCACAAATCATGCCTTTTTTTTTTTTTTTGGTTGCACACTGTTATGCTATCGTTTCAGAACCTCTAAAAAGAAAATTGAGTAACAGTTTGACCTGTGAGGCCAAAATCCAAATGCACTACATAAGTCAACATTTTTGTGTGTTCAGGAAGCTGATGGATGTCCAGAAGGTTTTTCATTGATTGACATTTCACAAGTTTTTGTGACATTTTTCTTTAGCAGGAAAGAAAATTTCATCGTGGGACACAATTCTTTTCAATCAGGAATCACAAAATACAAGGTTTGAGTGAAACTGCTTTTACAAAAAAGTTCACTGTGACCTGAGAGCACCTTGCCCAGTGACACCACAGAGTGCACAGAGCAAGTTGCTTGATGCTTGCTTAGAGGGAAAAATGTGTACTATGAAAGCTCCATCCATATATATATATATATATATATATATATATATATATATATATATATAATTATGGAGCTCTTATTCTTTTCAAAGATATCCATAGTTTATTGTGATCCACATCTTCAGATACAGTTAACGAGCCAGCTAAACCCCATTAAAATACCCAAATTCAATCTTCGCTTCACACTCCCAACATTCTCAGTACTGAGCTACAGAACAGGAGAACCAGGAATCTTCAGAACAAACTCAAGGAAAAAGAGGCCTGGTTGTCAAGAGCAAGACAATGGGACACGGAAGAAAGCCACTCTCATAGACACAAAGAATATTGTTTCATTCTTACTAGACCTTACAGGGTTTCAATCTATTACAGAAATAATAGACAGATAAATTCCTAGCCAAAAAGACAGGAGAAAAAAAGTCTTTAGAAAATGTTCTCTTACATTTAGAATATGATCAGAAACTTATTAGAGAATTGTCTTCTTTAGGTAAGATTCCAGTCCAATTTCATCATGATGAAGAACAGGTATCCCTCATTCCCATGGCTGAAGTACTTGCCAGATAGATTTCAGAATGAGGTCTGGTCTTATCAAGAGAAATACTTTTGAGAGACAGCGGGTATGTATCTGCAAGAGAATTTGATTTAGAAAGTCCTAGAATGAAGAAATTTTGACCAGCCAATATGGTCTGGGTCAGTTTTTGTTGTCCCTGACATGAACATCAAATGTTTTAAGGCTTCAGCATGCACAAAATTCTCAGATCTTCCAGTTGGATAATAACAGATTCAGGGGGTGGGGGGGGGCATTGTAGTACATAGGATGAGATGTAGCTGTGTGCTCTGAGCATGCTCTGTCTACATCTTAAACTTCATTGCCTTCTTTTGTCTCAGTGTGTTTCTACAACTTTCAAGAACTACTATGAAAAAAATTTTTTCAACATGCATAGAATACTTAGAAATAAAATTAGATCTAGTATTTTAAAGGCATACCTATGTTCTTTACCAGTATATTGGAGCTTAAATTCTAAGCACTAGTCTTTCAGTAGGCTATGATGTGTTGTCTAAGTCCTGGGCCCATTTTGAATCTCCACATTGATTCTGCCTGTATTGAAATATTTCTGGTTCTTGACAAGAAATGAATGAATGGAAATGAATTATTTAACTCTTTTAGCCAAAGTCTCTGTGACTCCCGCCAACCAACCACTTCCGGTGTGGGTCTGAAGTAAAAAAAAGTTGGGGGATGTACTCACAGTATCCACCTGTGGGCAATTGCTAACAGGCTATGTAATGACTACCGTCCTGCTGCATATAAAATGAGTCATTTGAGAAGCATGAGCAATATCACTACCAATTATAGGAGTGATTCCTAATGCTGTGACCCTTTAATACAGTTCCTCATGCTGTGATGATGCTCCAACCATAAAATTACTTTCATTGCTACTTCATAAATGTAATTTTGCTACTGCTATGAATTGGACGACCCATGTGAAAGGGTCATTTGACCCCAAAAAGTGTTGCAACCCACAGATTGAGAACCACTGAATTAGAGCCTGAGTGGAGAATACCTTTCAGACCCTGCATCCAGTTCTTCAAACTGAGATTACCATCTTTCACAGCCTTGGAAACAAGGAGGATCCTATAGACGGAAGTCTGACTTTTGATTTAGAATTTAAATCTGACTTTTGATTTAGGATTTAAACACACTCACCAGATGTGAGCCATTTTATCCTTTATGATGTGATCTTTGAGTCACCATTCCTGCAGAAATCTGGTAGTATACTAAGGACAGAAGGTAGTGGATGATGCCAACATTGATTATATGGAATAGCATTCTGAAAAAGTTGGAAATTTGGGACATATTTAAATTCCTTTCTTAGGATGTCTTGTGCAATTTTTTTTACAGCTATTATTACTACAATTGGCATCCGAAGTTGTATTGTTGGTGTGAATGTCTTACAATAACCTCTGTCTGATAGTAAAACTGTTTGGATCCTTTGCCCATGACTAGAGGGGATTGGCTAGAGGTCTCATCTGAGTAGATAGTCTGCAGATGGATTTTGAGTTCCCACTGTCCTCTGTAGCTTCTACAAATTGGGTGTTAACAATTTAAGCTCTTCTACTTTTCCCTTTATCATACTTGGATGTTTTTATTATCATCATTGGATCACACAGATGAGAGTGCTTCATCAGTGTGGACTTAATTGATGCCTCACTTACACAGCTGCTTGTTTGAATATAAGCCTTTAAGACCCCAGACACTATTCCACTAGATGCACAGATACCCTCTGATTTCTTCACCTCACTTTTCTGCAACACTCTTACCTTCAATGATCATTTCATGAAGACAAGGTTTGAACAGTACCATGTGTTAGGAACTACCTGTCCTCAGATTGGAGCTAGAGTTAAGTGGGAGCCCAAAATCTACCTGCCTGTCCCTGGTTATGCACAGCTCTTATTTACATTGGCAGTTGTATTATGTCAAAAAGAAAAACTCACAAGAACAACAATAGCAACAAGCAAACAAAAAAGTAACAAACAAAAGCCAGAAAAACAAAATGAAAAAGCAAAATCAGAAATCATTGTCAATCATCCCTCTGGGGTATAAGGTGATTGCATTGATAACATCAATAATTTCTCTAGTGACATAAAATTTAAGATACTGTTGACATGAAGAGTTTATGTGAGCATAGCCCAACTGTGAACTGCAGGGTAAGAGTTATTGCTTTGAACAGAATAATTCTTAAATGATTAAGCTCTGTTTACTCTGAGCAGGGGGATTGGTGTTAGAGGGAAATTTCTTGCATCAATACTTACAGGTGCAGATCCTTGCCCAACAGATAAAAACTGTAATATTAATGTAAGATGGGTATTGAGGTATTAAATATATGGGGCTTCAGGTTCCCCTTTCTTTGGACACCCACTATGCCAGATATCCTACCCAAAGTCCAATTACTGCCATTTCAAAAGTCATGGGGTGGCCATACTTTGCTTTCTCATCCATCAGAGTATTTCAGTACTAAGTCCCAGGGTGCAGGTAGTTTTGATGTAAGGCCCATTTTGTTCATAAAGGCATTCACACTGAGTCCCTCTGGTATGGCCACCCTGAAATAATCTAATAAGCAGTATATATCTTCAAGAGTGTCTTTCATTGTTTCTCAGTCTTTTGACTAAGAGCAAGTGAAGTGTGTGTCTTTCATGACCATATAGAATCTTTCCAACTTCTATTTTCCTACCTGCAACTCTGATGAATTGAAGTGCTGTCAAAGATGGTTTTGTTATGGTTCTCTTTTTGTACCATATCCTATTTAAGTAACCCTGTAACTGTGAATCCTGGAATACCATTATGACCTCATGTTGATGTCATCCTTCATGTTAATTATTTTCTTTGTTTTATTATCCTTTGTCCTCTCTGAATATTAATAGATTGGTCGCTATAAGTTATATTTTAATTTGGGGTCTCTTTCCTCTGAAACAGGAGAAGTAGTAAAATTTCAAAATGTGAAGGGGAAATTTTTTCAGAACTATGTGTCTCAATGGATTTAAATGTGAGCAAGGAGTTTATTTTTTTAATTGCAGATGTAGTAAAGAAAAAGACACAGAGATGCATAGATGTGGTATGTGTGTGTCTGTGTGTGAGTTAGTCTGGGTAGACAAGAAAAACAAATTCATACACATGCATATGTGTATAAGAAAAATTTGTATAAGAGCAATTGAATATTGAGAAAACAGCCCAGCCAGTACAAGGTCATAAATCTGATATTCACCCATATGTGCAATACCAATCTGTAAGTCCTCTTCAGACTCACGAAACACATTCAATGACACCAAGGCAATCATAGACCAGTGGGTATAGTCTTGTGTATACAGTGGCAGTAGAAGCATCTTAGCACTGGCAACAGTCTGCTCATGGCTCCTCCAGTTTCCATGGCTCAGGGTCTATCAGTATGCTGCCATGTGTCTTGTCAGTTGCAATGTCTCCCTGCAATGTCAGAGATTGTGTCTTCTGCCTCCAAAAAGGAATTATGAGATTTTCCAGAATCCTCAGAGGAGAAGGCCATGTTCACACAGAGGTTCATTGGCTATCTCCAGATTAACAGGCTAGGCTTCACCCCTACACTCTATTTTTTTAATCATTCTTTGGAGGGGCTCATCCAACTCTTACCATGATCAATACAGACATCAGTTGTATGTAGTCCACATTTGCACATTTGTTGCCTTAATCATTCTCAAAACATTCTCTTTCCACTTAGGCACCCGGTATCACTCTCCAAAGTTCCCTTCCCTCTCCCCTCCCCCATGACCCCTTAATAATTTACAAATTATCATTATTTTGTCATATTGTACACTGTCCATTGTTTCCCTCCACCCACTTCCCTGCTGGCCATACCCCAGGGAGGAGGTTATATGTAAATCCCTACAATGGTTCCCTCTTTCTACTCCACCTTCCCTTCATCCTCACAGTATCACACTCTCACCACTGGTCCTGAAGGGATCATCTGTCCTGAATTCCCTATGTTTCTGACACCTATCCATACCAGGGTACTTTCTCTTATGTAGCTGGATTTGTAAAGGTAGAATTAGGATCATGATAGTGGGTGAGAGGAAACATTTAAGAACCAGAGTAAAGTTGCATATTTCATTGTTGCTACACTGTACCTTGACTGGTTCGTCTCCTCCCTGTGATCCCTCTGTATACACTCTTAATCCTCAAATTGACTCCATATTAAATGACTGTAAAGTGCGTGTGTTTACACTAAAAAGAAAACTGGAGTATGTGTTAAAATGAAAGAGTTTACCAAAAGAACAAAAAAGTCCATGATCGAATTGTAAGAATTCACTCCTCTAGAGCAGGGAAAGAAAAATTTCAAAGAGGATCCAGAGATAAGAAATTATGATTTATAGAGAGCTAGAAAATCATTTTTATATAAGTATAGGGCAATGGTAAGCCCATTAACCATAACTTAGTCAGCATATGGGTTGAGTCACTAAGCAATTTAATCTATGAACATTTGAGGGCTGAATTAAGTGAATGCTTGCTCTCAAGAGAATGCTGTAAGTGGAGGAGAGTGCCTGAAGGCTTCCTGAGGCATGCCAACTAGCTGATTTTGAAAGTTAACTCAGAATACCCAATAAACACACACACAGACACAAATAAAATCTCATCTATAACTTTGGTAGAAGCTCCATCCTTATGCCAATGACATAATTTCTGAGCTCCTTTGAGCTAGTCTACTTTGATAAATGTGTTGCAGTTAGGTACTGCTAATAGGTCCTGACTCGATGGAATGAAACAATGCCTGACCTGTACCCTCCTCGAAATTGTGGCTGTGTTTGGAGCCCATGGTTGTAGCCACTGTGTTAACATATTGTGTTGAGGGTCTTTCTTCCTCTTTTTTTCATTGACCTGCTACTTTACCAAGCACAATGTCCTTTTCCACGTTATCCTTACTTCGAATCATTCAGATGCTTCTCACAAGACTTATGTGTCCTTTGGGAAGTTCATACTCGGAGTCCTGTACTCCGGATCAAGTGCTAACAAGAAAGTTCTATCTTATGGATTCCATGCATTTGCACCCCATGTCCCTCGAACACCAGTAGATTAGAAGTAGTAAAGCTATTGGTTCACTGCGTATGCTGTAAAATATGAAGTATGTTATTTCTATTTTTAGTCTAGTCATTTGTATGACTTTTTGTGTGTGTGTGTATGTGTGTGTGTGCGCGCACTTTACTAGAAATTTTTACCACTGCTTTTGCATGCGTGACTGGCAAGGAGGTTCTTACATTTTCCCTAATATTGATATCGATAGCCCTAGCAGCTACAAGCAATGCCACCAATGTTTCCAATATTTGGTCCCATCTGGTAGGAGGAAAAGGCATCTTGCTGACTCTTCAGTATACTATTTGAATCCAGCATCCCCAGGAGATCTATAAATTCCATAGGCCTACCTTTACTTTGCCCATCTAAACTATTATCCCCAAATCTTATCAGCTCCTACATGGCATGTTGCCCCATAACAGATGATATACCTGTTAAGTGTATAAATGGTATAGTTGTGAAATCCTATCCCTCCTTCGTAAATAGATAATTCCTTTCCAATTCTGAGCTTTTTTACTTTTCTTATAAAGTTTGTTTCTTCTGGCTCATGCTGATGTAAGATGAATTGTGGCTAAATGTAGAGAATGTCAGAAAAAATCTATTTATGTTCTATTGACTATGCAAAGACATTTGACTATGTGAGTCATATCAAATTATAGATAACAGAGCAATAATGGGAATTCTAGAATACTTAATTTTGCTCATATGGGACCCATACTGTTTTAGGCCAAGTTGACAAGAGAAATGAATCCAGTGGCACTCATATATATGTGTGTATGTGTGTATATGTATATGTATACATATATGTATGCATATATAGGAAAGTGTTTCATATCGATGAGAAATTATATTTCAAGAAAACATCCCAGCCCAGTCCAACCTAAGTTCATATGTCTAATACTAATCCATAAGTTTGGCTTCAGACTTATACAGTGCCATGCAGTGAGGTGGAATGCTGGTATATCACAGGTCAGTGGGTGCAAAGTCATGTGGATCCCATGGTGGTGGAAGCATTGCAGGTGTCTGGCAGGTCTCAGAGTGGCTCACCAGCAGGAAGGTGAGGGCAGGGAGAGAAGGGAATGTTCCCAGCCCCTTGCCCCTTATGAGAAAGCCGCACCCACAAAGAGGCACCATCTGAGACCTGCTGGGATTTTTTCAGAAAATCTCACAATGACTGTGGCAAAGGAGGGTCCTAAGGGAAAATTATCACTAAGTTAAAGTAGTGAAGGGGGAAAATCCTGAGTCATGTGCCCCCAAAAGAAAGGAGTGGTGAGAAATGAACTGACGTGATTAAAACTGTGTCCCCCAGAATCTATGAAACAGCATAAAAATGAGAGCATGTATGCAGAAATCAGTGGTCTTCATTGCTTTTCTGAAGATCACTGGTGCATGCACATTTTATGCTAAAGGGAAATTATCTGTTTGTTTATTATGCAACAAGATAGAATAAAGAAGGGCCAAAAAATATAATTGCCTTCTATCTATATGCCTTAGTTCAGAGGAGAAAGTCCCTTAGGCCACGCTCCATAATTCTTTGTAAGTATGTCTATTTCAACTAAATTATCTTTTCTATTGGCAAATTGCCTCTCCAAATATTTACAAATTTATCAGAGACTGATCAGAGTTACTGCCTTCTCCCAGTTTCCCCTGGATTTTCCTGACCATCTTGTTACTTCTGTGATGAAAAACATATGTAAAGTATTTAGGATGGTGTTTTGACTATTTCAAGGTTTAGGGAGGAGTTATGACTTGTACTGCTTTAATATTCTATAGAACAAAAGCTTTGTGGATTCAGGCACTAATACATTCCCTCTCTTGATCAGTGATCAAGGGTTCCAAGGCCATATTCAACTTGGCCTTACCTGGGCTCCTGTAGATTGGCATGGGAAGCTATTTAAGTTTGTGGTGCTAGTTTCCCACCATCTGGCTCTTCACCAATATTTAGAAATCAGTGAGGCATCCATCAAGCACATTGGAGTGTTGGTCAGAATCAAGGCCAGCATCTTAGTCAAGGCCATTTCTTTTCTTCTACCACCTGTATGATAGTGAAAGATAAGCTTCACTATACCTATTATGAGCAGAACAAAAATGAAAAATATTACTATCCCTTGGAAAAATAAGTGAGCCTATGTGGCTATCCCAAACTAAAGTCATCCAAACAATATTAGTGTCTGCAAGGATGCTAGAGTGTGTGGCTTCTTGTCTAATTTTGTGTACTTTTTAAATTTCCCCTGTGCTTATTTATCCAGGTTCAGCAGATAGTGTTGATGATACCACTTCATACCACAAAACTTCAAATTCCAAACTTCAAGAAGGTCAAACTTTCAAAACACAAACTCCATCTTGTTGAGCCAGTGAAAAATCCAAAGCCACTCTATTGTTAAGTGACACCTTGTCCAAAGAAGTTAAGGATTGTTACACTGAAATTTCTTCAGAAACTGCATCTGCTTTGTGCTACATGATTGGTAAACTTCTCCAAGATCTTTACAATAAGTAGGAATCACTTCAGTCAAAAGTGACCAGCTCTGTGGGCTGATCCCCGGTGGTGTAAGTGGTTGAGTGCGGGACTGTGGCCTGCAGACTTGGTGATTCAAATCCAGCGGTGGCTCTCAGGAGCAGCTCTGGGTAGCTCCCATGACCACCAGAGGGCAGTGATCTCCCCTATCCCCCCCCCCCCCCAAAAAAAAAAGTGACCAGCTCTGCCTGAATGGTGGGCCAGTAGGTTTTCCCTGTTTCTAATTTTAGAATACATAATGATTTGGCATCACTTTATAGGGTTGGTGTGAGTCACCACCAATTCTGTTCCAGTTAGTTTGGTTTTGGTTTGTGTTCCAATATTGAAAGCACTTTAAATATGAATGATTAAAGCTAACCCCAAACTTCCCAAAGTACACGCTGAAAACATTTTCCAAGATATTACTCCCATGTAAATTTACTGTTCATAAGTGTAGTATCACTTAAACTGGTATAGTTTGATTCACCACACAGAAATACATAAGGGGCACACACAGTTTGTCTTGAGATAGGAGAAGTATAGAAAAATGTGCCTGTGGTTAACCAAGTTTCCATTAGGGAATTATCACAAATATGTATTCTCCCTACATATAATTCCACATCAGTGGTTTTGCCCAATAGTCTTTACCATGAATATGAGTGGGGGATTTGTGATAACATTCTTCAAACCAATAATTTAAATCTGAGTCATTTGATGAATTTCTACAAAACATTCAATTTCACCACAAGTTAAGTGTGGCAACTTAACTCCTGTCAACTTGAAGGGGGAGTCTAGGCAGTCAATCAGGTCATAGCCAATACTGCCTTTGTGTGGGCATGTCCTACTCTTGAGGATTCAAGGAACACCTGTCTTCCTTCCTAGTGGCAGGTTGGACAATCTGTCTGCTTCACATTCCTGATGACAAGCTAGATGGTATTATGTTGATGGAGTCAGCTCCCTGGAGCTAGAGGAGCCACATGGAGACCCGTACCAGCACTGAGATGCTTCCATCAACCCTGGACTTTCCACTCACTGGACTGCGATCTTCCTACATTTGGTGTCATTGCATGTTTTACATGAGTCTGAAGAAGAATGTATAGACTGGTATTGGACATATGGGCCAATATTAGATTTATGACACTGGACTGAACTGGGCTGGGATATTTTCTCACTATCCAATTGCTCTTTTATATAAAGCTCTTTCTTATACACATGAGTGCATATGAATTTGTTTCTCTAGTCATCTATTAATTCATTCTCTAAAATATAATACATAGAATACATGAGAAGCAGTAAGGTATTGCTCTGTAAGTCATTGATATATTTTCTAACATATCATTAAAGGTCAATCAGAGTAAAGAACTCAAGACTTCTACTCAGTAGATGTCTGAATACACCGAGGAAGGGTCAAATCAAAACGAAAAATTGAGTAAGCTCATGAAGTCCAACAGCAGAAATAGAGTTTCCAATGTTGTATGGGGTTTCCAAATCAACTAAGACCACACTGAACTGGATGAATGATAAGCTTTATTGGAGCCAGCTACTAGGAGTCAGCTATGGCTCAGTATATCTTGATCTAGAACACTACTCAAACTCTGGTTCATAAAGCAACAAATCATGTGTGAGTGGGGTGACTTTGTGTCTGATCACAACAACACATGTTGACTATGGAAATAAACAGCTAGAAAACTCCACACCAGTATGCAGTATGGGTGTGGGCAGCAGCCTATCAGTTCGGTTGCCCTGGGCAGGAAAACTAACTTGGAAAATAGAAAGCTTAAGCAATGAAAAAATACAGAATCAAGAGTCAGTAGGCTAGCAAATTAGATGTATGGTTCTTGAGTCCCTTATCTTCTTTGGTGGAATCAAATCATTGATTTATGCAGACCACAAGTTTGGGTATTTTCCAAACAGGCATCCCATATCACATTTATACCTCAGGGGTCTGCTCTACGTAGCAAAGTGAGTACACATGAGGAACTACCCCATCTGAACAATGTCTCACGGTGCTTCTATCTAAACACTGAATACTCTGATCTCCAAATCTCTCTTGCTCTCTGCTTAATCCCAACACAACTACTAAGATGGGATCACAGAGTTTTAGCTTGAGGGCCTCATAGTGCTGGATCACTTCTCATCTCTGGTGCTGCCTTTACTAGAGTGATGGATTCAGGAAGGCACTTCAGGTACTTTGAGGGACGTCAGGGAGGTGGTCAAGGTTACTGTCAAAGGCCCATGCTAAGTGGGGTTAAATCTTTTGCCTGGGTGTTGCAGTCATGTACTCATGTGTCAATTTCATGATCAGGAGTCTTGGGGTGGAGTCTATCCTGTCAATTTGGAGCTAGCCAATGAGGCCTCTGTGTGGGCATGGCTTTCTTCTGAGAATTCTGGGAAGTCTTGTGTTATTTCCCAATTGGAAAAGAGAGACATTTGTCTCTCAGAGACGAACTACTGAGAAGATGAGAAGACAGCACGCTGATAAATCCTGATTCCTGGAGACTTGAGGAGCTAGAAGAGAAGCCGCATGGGTTTGCCCTCATGAAATCAGACTTCTGGGGCCAGAGAAGACACAGAGAGACCCCGGACAGTGCTAAGATGCTTCTACCACCATTCGATACTGCTGATGAACCCTGAGTACTGGAAATGAGGAGCCTTGGGGAGACACCTGCTTCTACTGCATGTTCTTTGTGAGTCGGAAGGAGACTTTATAGACTGGTATCAGACATATGGGCTAATATCAGACTTATGGCCTTGTATTGGACTGGGTTGGGATGCTTTTTCAATGTTCCATTCCTCTTGAATATAAACCTTTCCCTTATATCCATATGCTTGTTTATGAATTTGTTTCTCTAGTCTACCTGGACTTACACAGTGGGACTTTTAAATATAGACACGGCCTCCTAGGAAAAAGTTATAAATGGAGGAGGGGAAAGAAGGTACAACATCTTCATGTATGTGGGCTTGGATAGCTCGTCTTTGAAGAGACTACACACATTTAATAAAGGAATGATTCTGGATTGCCACCAGATGGTAACAGCAACACAGGTCTCCAAAATATCATTTTACAGGGAGTAAACCCTTGCTGGTAAGAGGTACACCTTTCCTATAGAAGGGCCAATGGTAATAAGTTGGGCACCCCCCCACACATACCAAGACCACTCTCACAGCCAACCCCCACCCCCACCCCAATTTCCAAAATAAGCTTTTTAGGGCTGTTTTCAAGGTCCTATCCATCGTTTCAACCTGACGAGAACTTTGAGGTCTATAGACACAGTGCTATTTCCACTTTATGAGGGGTAACCGCCCCCCCAATGGAATTTTTTCAAAGATATTTATTTCATTTTTTTTTTTTACAAAACAACCTTTTCACCTTCAAAGTACTCTTATTACATGTAATACATTTGTCATCTGTGATTCCAACCTTGGAAACATTTTTGAAATTCATCTGTTTGGATGACTACCAAAGCAAATCCAGAGAGTCTCCTGAGGGTATAAGACAGACCTTTATCAAAGAGCATTTGTAAATTAAGAAAACATCCAAGCCCAGTCCACACGTTCAACATTAGCCCATTTGTCCAATATCAGTCTATAAATTCCTCTTCAGACTCACACAACACATGCAATGATGTCAAATGCAGGAAGATCACAGGCCAGTGGATAAAAAGTCTTGTGGATCCAGTGCGAGAAGAAGCGTCTCAGCACTGCCATGGATCTCCATATGGCTCTTTCAGCTCCAGGACTCCAGCTCCATGTAACACCATGTGGCTCAAAGGGAGAGAGTGTTTCCAGCCTCCAGGAAGAAAGATAGGAATTTCCTGAATCCTCAGGCAGGAGAAGGCCATGCCCACAGAAAGGCATCATTGGCTATTGCCTGATTGACTGGACTCCACCCCTTCACTCAAGTTGACAGACAATTATGTAATAGCCACAGAACTTCCAGAGACTGACAGTACCTTTCTCATTTTTTTTCTGTAACAGTTTTATGTCATCAAATTGCTGTTCTTTCATGTTCCTCTTCATTCTTGGAAACAGAAAGAAGAAAGTTTCACAGAGAATAGTCAGGTGAGTGAAGTTTGTGGGACAAGAGAGGCATTCTGTTTTTTGTCAAAATCTGGCACACTGAAATGGCTGCATGAGCAAGTACATTGTCAGGGTGGTAGACACTGTTATGCTATCTTTTCAGAACCTCTAAATAGAAAGTTTGATGAACAGTCTGACCTGGTGGAACAAGCTGAAAATGCACTGCAAGCCAACATTTTCTTTCATTTGGGAAGTTGGCAGATGTCTAGAACGAGGTTTGTCATTAATTGACATTTCACCATTTTTAAAATGAGCAAATCACTTATACACTTGAGTTTTTCCCATAGTGCTCTCCTTGTAAGTTGTGTTCAACATCACAACACTTTCTTTGGTATTTTTCCTGAGCAGGAAAGAAATTTCACTGCTTTACACTCTTCTTTTAAAAGGTCACCACAAAAAGATGAGGTTCAAATGAAGTTGCTTTTATGAAAACATTCATTGTGACTACAGAGAACCTTTCTAGGTGAGGTCACTGGGTACACTAACAGGGCGAGTTGCTCCATGCTAACCTAGCAGAAAAATGAATACTATGAAAACACCAGCCAGCGGGGCTTTCTTGTGTTTGGGATTTTTTGAGAAATGGGGGTGGTATTACCCCATATGCATAAGGCTTGAGCTAGTACCTGGGAAAATTTAGCCAAAAAGCTACAGCTATTGTCTGACCCAATAGTGAATGGCATCCCATATCTAGGGATGATTTCATGTAACAACATTTTTGCTATCACTTGAGTCATTTCTCTAAATGTACCAAATGTTTCTGTCCATCCTGACAACATGTTTCCAAAAAAGAGTAAATACATTTTTCCCTGTGCTGAAGGACTTATGTCAGTGAAATCAATTCCCCACCTTTCTATTGGAGTCAATTCCCTTTCTCAGATACTCAGGAACGTCTTTCTGTTTTAGGCATTTACTTGGGCACAAGCCTAGAACCTGAAACAAACACCTTGTGACTGGTCAGTTGGGTTAGCTGTGGAAAACCTGGGTGACACAAGAGCTGTCATCTTCATTTTTCCCAGATATGTGAGCGGTGCTTTTGCAAAAGAGTCTTCCTGCGGGCATGTAGCACTGACATTTGCCCATCTGACAGTGTCCACTACTCAGTGGGCCCCTGAAGTGATTTTTCTTTTCTTCTTCTTCTTTCCAGTTATTGAGGGGTGGGGAAAGTCATGACTAGAACAATGGAAACTGGTGGGACTGGGCCCAAGGCCACTTCTCTAGCAGTTTTGTACTTCTTTGTTAGTGGTAACTGCAGCCCCCATCCTGCTGATTCCATTCATAGCAAAATCGTTGCCTTCTGTAAAGATCGCCACATCATTGTCAGACATGGGCAAAGTGAAATAGATCAGGTCCGAGGCTTAGGTCAACTCCAATACATTCTCACATTGGTGAAGTAGGTCACCACTCAGGTCATCATCTAGGAGTATAGTTGTGGGATTCAAAATTTTTGTGCAGCTAACACAAGTCTAGGATGGTCCAGAATCAAGCTTTGGGACAAGGTGAAATGGTTATTTTGCATCCACTGGTGGCTGGCATGCCACAGCAATGTTTAGATGGCTTGAGGTGCAGTTATGAGCCAGTCCTGTTCCATTGTGAGGTTATCAGCTTCCTTGACCGAGACCACCGTGGCCGATATGGCCTACAAACCTGGTCTGCTTATGTCTGGTAAGGCCAAAGTGCACGTGGCTGCAAGTCTTTTGTTCCTGTTGTTGAAAGAGTCAAGAGCTTCACTTGGCCACTGAAGGGGTCTGTGCTTTGTCAACCGGGAGAGTACAATTCAGTCTAAATTCCTGAGGATTCTGTAATAATGGACTTATGGGGGGGCATTGATTCATAAACTACATACTCTCTGGCCAGAGAGACAGTTATAGCCAACTGCAGTGTGGTATTTCCCCACTCCCAGCCACACCCCTTTATTCCTTGTCTGTTCTATAAGATGGAGGGAGACAGTAGCTCCTAATTTGTACAATAAATCCCTCTCCAACAAAGGGTATGTGCTATCTGGTAGTATTAAAAATGCATGAGTGACTCACTCATGTCCCAAGTCTACAAGTCTGTCAGTAAGGATAAGACATCATCCCTTCTGTAGCTCTGGATTTTTATGGTAAACTTTATTACTGACCCCAATGGGATAATGAGAACTGATTTCTCAGCTCCAGTGCACATCTAGTCCCCCAATTTGAGCATGTATCAGTGGCTCCTAGGGTCCAAAAATCAAGAACCTGTGGCTCCATCAGAACTTTACCTCTAAAGACTACATGATTTTTTTCTTTCTTTCCCTTCCTCTATCTTCTTTGTCTCTGAGGCGACATTCTCATTTCCAATGCCCTTTTCTTTACACTGATCCCTAAACAGTGGGGGTCTTTTATACGTCCCTTCCCAGTCTGTTTTTTCTTCCCTGGGGAATCTCAAATGGGGATCACACAGGGTAGGTGTCAAAATCTTAATGTTTCTTTGCATATTTTTCTTCTTCCTTTGCCTTTTTTACATCCCTGTTTTTGGAAACCTTCTGTGCCACTTCCAATACCTGGGTTGTGTTCGTAATTCCAAACCCATCTAGGTTTTGAAATGTTATTCTTGTAACAGGGGTGGCCTGGGTGATAAATGCCATATTCCATGCCTTAGCATTTGCAGGGGCTTGAGGATCAAATCGGGTGGATACACCATAAGCTTCCAGTAGCCGTACTAGAAAAATCCCATGGAGTTTCTGCCAGTCACTAAACCAAATCAGTACTTTTAGACAAATTCATTAACTTTCAAGCAGTTCCAACCCTGCCATTAGAGTCTAGAGGAACACTTCATGGGCTTGAAATTCCACCTTAGTATTAAGGTCCCAACTTGTACGAGTAGGGGAAAAATTCTTTCTATTCTTTTCATGTTCTCCTTTTCTTTCACACTTCCTTTTAATGTCTTCCTAGCTTCTTCTTTAATCTTTTCTCTCACCCTTTGTTGTTGTCATTGAGAATAAGGTCAGCAGAAGTTGCTGACAATCATCCTAGGTGAGGGGCAGTGACTGCAGGCACAGATTCTAGAGGAAAATGAGTGCCTGGAGCGTCTCAGAAACTGGTGGGTGATGGAAGAGGTGATTGTTGTGCCTTCCAATTATATAAATCTGAAGTGGAGAAAGACACATAAATAAAAAAATGGCCTATCCCCATGCCTCCTCTGGTCTGATGGTAGCACCTCGCTTATGGTAAAGATTGGACAGTTGTCTAAGGTGTCGGCTCTGTGGTTTCCATGGAGGTTGGGGCCATCGTGCTCTGCCATGGGTCCCAAGAGGTGAGGACCAATCTTAGGATAAAGGCTTTCATTTTCCTTACAGGGTTGTAGGGCAGAGGGAGGTCTGACTCCTCAGGAGATAATGAGGGAAGCTTCCCCGTGGAATTGGTGAGAGGCCAGGATGTGGGAATAGTTGCCAATCCTTCAAGCCAGGGGTTCTCAACCTTTTCTTTATTTCTTCTTTTTTTTTTTGCAAGGAGACTGTTTAGGTTCACAACCTTTCTAATGCTGCGACCCTTTAATACAGTTCCTCAAGTGTGATGACCCCCACCATAGAGTTTTCATTACAACTTCATAGCTATAATTCTTCTACTGTTATGAATCATAATGAAAATAACTGATATGCAGGATATATTTTTCATTGCTAAAATTGATATAATTAAAGCATAGTGATTAATCACAAGAATATTTAATTATATATTGTGAAATATTTATTTCTAAGTACAAATAAATGAAATTTTATCCTGAAACATGGTGTACCATGGGTCACAGTCCTAATATATCAATGGTAAACTGCATTGCTACATTTTTCAATAGTATGTGTAAAAAACAAGCAGTCAGTGTGAAGGTTGAGCTAGCTTCTTGCTCATCAGATCAGAAATTTTTGAGGCAATCTTTGCAAGAGCACAATGAAGATCATTTTCCACAACAAGTATGCTTCTGTACTTAGATTTAACTAACAAGCTAGAAAACCCTGTTTCACTAAGATATGTTGTTGGAAATGGAAGAAGAAGGTGAAAGACTGTCTCAGACAGAACCGGATGTGACTGTCAACCCTTGATGCGGAATTTTGTAAAGCACACTGTATAGAAATCAGTTCTTCCTACATCACTTTCAATCAGTTCAATGAACTCCTTCTCTTCTGTTTTGGGAACATCTACTTTGATTGTGAATGGGTTTCTGGTAAATGCAAATGGGGATATCGGGTTGATGGACAGTACAATGAAATTTCTTCTACAAGCTTCTACAAGTGTTTTTTTACATAACTTATCATCATAATCCTTTTGTCTGGTTCAATGTCATTTTCCTCAAAGAAAGCAAATAAGGTAGGCCACATGTAAATTTTATTTTCATCCAATTTTTTTTGCCAAGGCTGAAGCTTCATTTGGAATGACAGGATTTTTCCAGACCAGTTCATGCATGTTGTCATAATAAATTTAATTCATTCAAGATGGCAAAGATCTGAGCCAAGTAAGCTATTTTCTGTAGTTCACTTTTACCGCTGAAAAGTGCTTCGAACTGCAGTCTTGTTTTCTAATTAAAAAATGCTTTTAGTTCATCACAAAGCTCAAAAACAGGTTTTAAAACTTTTCCTTTTGACAAATATCTCACTTCAGTGTGAATAGCAGAACATTATTCAGTGCTTCCAACTGGTTGCACAGTTGCAAAAACAGTTGATTGCTTAAAGTGTTTGCATTTACAAAATGGAAAGAACTTATGACACTTTCTCTACTCCTTGTAACTCTTGTGGCAATGTCTTCATTGCTGATATTGCCGATGAATCATACAGTGAATTCCAATTACTTTTGGTGACTCATTCAGTACCACAGATTGAAATCCAGATCGACATCCTAGCATAGCTAGAGTACGATCGTGCAAACACCACAAACCTTTTCCAAAGACTTCTTATACTCTTTCAGAAATGAGCCAACTACGTCAATTACATCACATACAGTAGTTGTCATTTCAAGAGGTTTGCAAAAAAGAAATTCATCTTTAAAGTCACCATCATTGATATCCTTCACATTAACCAGTCGCTGTGAACAAATTGCAATACCAGTAGATTCATCAAGATGAATTCTAAATATTAGAAGTGGAACAGATTCACTTTCCTAGATTACCTGATCAAGAATATCAGCAGACATGTCATCTATTCTTCTGCAGACAGCATCATTACATAAGGAAAATGCACTCAATTTCATAACAAATTTGTCTCAGATCATAACTCAAACAAGGTCTTTGACCACTGACACAGTACATCCTCAGCAATGGTGTGAGGATTCATAGCTCTGGCAATTCTGAGAGCCACCAAATATGAATCTTCAACAGTTGCTACATTTTGTTTGTGGCACTTCCCACCAGTGTAAATTCTGGGCTTTCTGAGCCCATCAGCTTTGCTTCTAAAAGAGTTGGTACCCATGCTGGCAAAGCTTGATGCTTGCTATCAAAATGGCGTTTTAGTTTGTTTGACATCATAGATTCGGCTGATAGAACTTCACAGCCATTAACACATTGCAATTTCTCAATTTCTGCTATATTATTGAGGTAAACCCCTGCTGTAAAAAAACCCTCATTATATTTTCTTAACATTCTTCTCTATATGATCCATTGTCATGGGGTGATTTGCTAATGAAAATAATATAAAACAATATCTTTAATAATACAAAAGATGACACATGGCATATTTCAATCAATATAGTTCATTAAAGTTTCCTATGATTTACCATTCTCTGTTTTTGTTAAATATAGATTTTATTGGGGGCTCTTACAACATTCAGTACATCGTTTGTACTAAGCATATTTGTACACATGTTGCCACTTTCATCTATATTATCTACTTGAACCCCACCAGCATAAGCTCCTCCTCCCCTCTTTCCTCTACTTCTTTATTTTTTTTAATTCCAACTCCCCATATTTCCCCTTCTTCCTTCTGCACCCCCATGAACTTACAATAATTTACAAATTGTTATTACCTCTTCATATCTTACACTGTCTAATGTGTCACTTCACTCACCCCCCACCTCCTCAGTTTTCTGCACCCCAGAGAGGTGACATGTAGATCTGAGAATTTGTTCCCCCTTTCTATTCCACCATCCCTCCACCCTCCCTTTGTCACCATTCCCCACTAGTCTCAAGGGATTACCTATCCTAAATTTCCATGTTTCGACTACAATGTATATCCCCTGGTCTAGAAAAATCTGTCTGGCAGAATTGGGATAATGATAGTCAGTGGGAGGAAGCATTTGCCAACATTTCATTGCTACTTCACTCACCTACACTGGCTCATCTCCTCACTACAACCCCTCTGTAAGAGGATGTCTCTTCACTTGATGGGCTTTGGGTCCCCAATCTGAACTCCCCCTCACTTATAACGATATATTTTTTAGTTCTTCGATGCTTGATACCAGATCCCTGTTCTACCGCATGGCCATACAGACTATTGTGCTTCTTCCATGTGGGCTTGCTTCTTAGCTAGATGACCACTTATTCACCTTCAAGTCTTTAAGACCACAGATGCACGTCTTTTGATAACTGGGCACCATCAGCTTTCTTCACCACATTTGCTTATGCACACATTTGTTTTCTGTGATCGTGTCAGGGAGCTGCGCATCACAGAAAGCAAATTTAATAAAACAAAATGTTCTTGCACTGAGGAAGTACCTGATGGAGGTCCAATATTCATCTGCTGTCCTAATTCTAAGCCTATAAGTATGTGCATATTGCTCTATTTCCCTTTCACTATATGAATATATTTACCTATGGATATGCTATGTATTTAACCTCTATAAATGCCCCTTATTCCCCAGTTCTTTTCTCTATTTCCCTATACCTCCTCCCGTCCCACCATCATGCTCAACCTCCATTTGGGTTTCAATATTGTCTCTCTATTACATTAGTCTTAATCAATCCCTATCAGACCTTCCACACCCACCCCGCTACCAATCCTGCACCACATGCTACCTCCCCCATCCCTGGATCAGCCAAAAGCCCCCCCTCCCACACCTTACATCCACCCTGGTACTATCAGTCCCGTCGTCCCCACGCCTAGACCGCCCATCCAGCCCACCCCATCCAGATAGACCTGTAGAGAAAATAACAACCTCAAAAAAAAAAGGACATCCCATAATGAAGCAACCAAAGGAAAGAAAACATCAGCAAAACCCACCCCCAATATTCGACATGTGGACGTACATGCAAAAATACAATAATACTAACAATATAAAAACTTACAAATAGTTTAAGTTCTGTTCATTGACCTCCAGGAGTGTCTACTGATGGAATGAGATGGGGTGTCACACTCTGGTCACAAAGTATATCTTTGGTGCTCGATCTGGAGCTCCATGTTCTGTCACACGCCCTTAGATTTTTGGTGTGGTTGGGTCAGACAGGGTATAATCCTGACCCTGTTCCTCCATTGACGAACCCAAAATGTCTTGGGTCAGTGAGGTTAGCTTTATTTCATATTGGGGCTGGCCATATGGTCCTCTCTTTGTATTGGCAGTTCTGAGTGGGAATATCGTCCTGAAGTCTCAGTGAGCCAGGATGTACTTCATTCTATCTTCCTCCCCTTTCATTTATTCTCATGTACTCTGGTCAGGTATATCTCTCTCCCCAAACTGCAGTTTCGGTGCTGACCTTCAAGGCAAACGCCCCTGGGGGAGAGGCAGGTGCCCCTGTATTTGGAATTGGGGTTGTGCTCTCAGACCTCTCCACTGGTTTTCGGCTCCATTGCTTCATGCTACATTCACTTCTGGGAACACCTTTTTAAAGTTTGGTTCCTGTTTTCCTGTTGATATATAAAAAATACACTCCCCTTGGGTGGGTTAGTAACCCATTCCCTCTCTACTTAACAGTATTTCACCTCCCACATCCCGGTGTTCCACCCTAATTGGCTACTACATGTAGCCCTGGGTTTGGTTTGGTCCCAGCTGTACTACCTGGGCCTTCTCCCAGGATTTTCTGTATACTGTAGATTTTTCCCGATACCACTTTTGCATTTTTTAAAAGTTATTATTAAGCTTTATTATTTTATTATTAAGTCAGCGGACTCATATTGTACTTGTCCTTTTGCGCTTGGCTAACTTCGCTTAGCATAACTTCCTCCAGTTCTTTCCATGGGAAGATGTGCTTCATATGTTCATCACTACTTTTCAGCAATGCATAGTACTCCATTGTATGCATGCACCATAGCTTCTTAATCCACTCATTCTGTTTTTGTTTTATAAATACCTGTTATTATCACAAAGGGCAGTATTCACATCAACCACAGCTGAACATAAAAAGACTGATCAATGTCCAGATGAAGTTCTTGTGATAGATACATATATATTTTGCATTATTTGATGATTTTATAGTACATTATTTACATTTAGCCAATAATTATAATTCAGGAAGTGTCGTTTTATTCTAAAACTGCTGATTTCAACATAGTGGCTGCTTTTAACAGAGTAGCTGCTTTCAATACAGCAGCTGCTTTCTACACAGTAGCTGCTCTGTACACGTGTGACTGGTCAGCATAAGTACCTATGGCACCAACTCTGTGACATAAACATACACCTACAGTTGTGCAGGGTGTATGTGATGGTGTTGGTGTGATGATGTCATCCCACCAGGTACTCCTATGTGATCGTATCTGCATGTGGGCTGACCCACCTGGAGATGGATAAATAGCTAGTGTCTCAGTTCCCAAGATCATCAGAAATATGTGCTTTCTGATGTTCTTAGGCAATCCTTGTGAAAGGTTTGTTCAACCTCCAAAGGGGTCATGACCCAGAGTTTGAGAATTGCTACTTTAAGCCATGGGGAACCAAAATTAACCATTGATCTGTATATGGGAATTGATCTTAATGCCCTGGAATTCTGGCCACTATGGGCCACACACTATGGACCAAATCGGAATACAAAGATCCCTAATCTGCCTTCCCAATCCTGAAGCTGGGCCAGTATAATTGGCAAGAGTTTTAAGCTTAATTTTAGGCAGCCTTACTCCATAGACATTAGAAAATCATATTGCAAAATTCTAGAACATACATTATGCCGGAACAGGATCCCTGAACCTTCAGTCAAGTTTCTTTGTCACATTGTGAGGAAAAGAAATATCTTAACTTGACCCAAAACACCAAAGGTGTTTTTTGTTTTGTTTTGTTTTGTTTTGTTTTAACCAAAGGTGTTTTTAAACTGTTTTTCAAAGGACAGATAAAAATGTACACTGGGTTGAGGTTCTTTTGTCTCTTTAGATTTTTAGATAAGCTTGAAGATCATATACAACATAGAATGATTATAGAAGATATCCTGAATACTACATTCATGCTAAGTATGCTTAAATAGTCAAACACCTGATTTGACATCATTTAATAATCCAGCCAACTTCATTCTTTTTTAATTAAAAATCATTTTATTGCGGGCTTGTACATCATTTATCACAATACATAAATAAACATGCTGTGTCAACTTTCACATGTCCACTGCTGTTATCATTCTCCAATCATCTGCCTTTCCCCTTGAGCCCCTGGTATCGGCCTCTCCATCCCTTCCCCACCAACCCTCAATGATTTATACATTATTATTGTTCTGTCATATCTTACACTGCCCGACCTCTCCCCCAAAGCACTCCTTTGATGTCCTTCCTTCAAATAGGAGCTTGTGTGTATATCCTTGCTGTTGATTCCGTATCTCTACCCCACCTTCTCTCCACCCTTCCAGCCGTTCCAATCTAACCACTGGCCCAAAGGGGCTCATCCATCTTGGTTTCCCCATATCTCAAGCTCCCCTCTCTACTAGTATACCTTCTCTAGTTCATCTGGATTTGTAAAGTAGAGTTGGAATCATGATGGTTGGGGCGAGGGCAGGAGGAGGAAAGCTTTGGGAACTAAAGGAAACTTGTATGCCTCATTGCTGCCTTATTGCATCTTGACTGGTCTGTCTCCTGCCCTTGACTCCCCTATAAAGGGGTGACCAATTACCCACCAGTGGGCCTTAAGTCTCCACCCTGCTCTCCTCCTCATTCATAATGATGTGATTCTTGTTCTTTGATGCTCGATACCTGCTCCCTTTGATCACACATGCTGGTGAGTAATCTTCTTCCATGTGGGCTTTGCTGTTTCTGTGCTGAATGGTGACTCGTTTATCTTCAAGTCTTTGAGACTCCAGACATTCAATCATTTGGTAGGTGGGCATCATCGTTTCTTCTACTCTGTTTACCTCTATATCCATTTGTCTTCAGTGATATCAGGAGTCAATTGGTCCATTGATTTTGATTTTTGTTCTTTGATGCCTGATACCTGATTGTTTCAGCACCTCATGATCGCACAGGCAAGGGAGCTTCTTTTGTGGTGGCTTTTGTTGCTCCTGAGCTAGATGGTTGCTCATTTATACTCAAGACTTTAAGACCCCAGATGCTATATCTATTGATAGCTGAGCACCATCCGCTTTCTTCACCACTCTTGCTCATGCTCCCACATGTCCTCAGTGAGTGCCTGGGGGATGTGTGCACACAGTGATATGTATGTGTTTTTTTTTTAATCTTTCAACTTTATGGTGGTTGTAAATGGTGGCATGTCTCATTAACTTGTATAACACATAGTCCAACATTACTAAAATGTAGGTATGGTAAATTACTTTTCTTTTTGGATTTGAAACTTATAAAACTCAGTATACATTTAATAAAAATAAAGATATATCTTCGGCCCACACCAACCTGTTGACAAGTATCCCACTCTCTAAGGACTATCAAGGCTAATTCTCAAACAAAATGCATAAGAATGAGGTTGGTGATATCTAAGTCCATGCCAAATTGCACAATAGAAGTATTAACAATAGAGATTTTACTAACCTTAATACCCAGTCCCCAGGGAAGGGGAGAGGAGCAAGATGGGGCAAAAACCATAGAACTCCAGCTCACTTGGGTATAGGAGAACACCCCCTGTACAAAAGTTCCCCAAATAATGAGAGAATAGGATGAGGGTACTGCTAAGGTCAATGAAAATGAGAAGAAGAAAATCCTCAAATTGTTTGGACCACAGACTCACGAGGCAAATTATACGAACCACCTACACCCACACTATCACACTTCTTTCAGAGTTCAAACGTCTCCACTCAGGAATAGAAACCAACCAAAAGGAAAGTAAAGGAAAATTGAAGAAGTGAGAAAAGGACTTCACTTTTTGAGCAGGGATGGTCTCTGGGAGGTGGGCTCATGGGGCTCAGCTGTTGAAATGCCAAGGACACCTCCCCTGGTGCTGCTTGACACAGGGCTGAGGAGCAGAAAGTTTGCTCCTTGAATTTGACGGTGGGTCTGGGACATCCCCAATGAACCTACAAATGTTGTACCTGGTTTCCAAGTCCATCAGGACCACACAGAACTTTCTAGTTCTTGAGTCCCTTGCTCTCTGATGGTCAGGCCAGGGTGCAGCTGCCTTAGCCAGTTCCCTGTTTCTGCTGGCAAGGCTCACTTCTTATTAGACATCCTGGACGAGAGGCCACATGGACTGACTCCCATGCAGCCTTGGCTTCTGGAGCAGCCGCATGGAGACCCCTGCCAGCACTGAGAGACTTACACATTAACTGACTGAGCTTTCCTCCTCCAGTAGGCATCATGGCATATGTTCTGTTAGATGGAGGAGGATTTTGTGGATTGGCCTCAGACATGTGGGTTAATGTTGGACTTGTGGGCTTGAGTAGAAGTGGTTTGGGATGTTTTCTTGATGTACATTTATAGAACTCTCTTTTAAAAGATCAGTTTCTGTGCATTTGTTTCTCTAATGTACCCAGATTAACACAATGGGCGTGCAAAGCAGTCAGCCACAATTTTGAATCTGACGTCTCTGGGTGGGAAAACTCAGGTGGAAAATAGCAAACTTAAACAATGGGAAAAGACAGAAGTGAGAGTCATCAGGTTTGCAAAAGAGCCTTAGGGTACTTCAGAAAGGTAGACTTCCAAATCATGGAATGGTTTGTTCAAAATAATCCATGTTTAGTATTTATGTGTATAAGAATCAGAATATATTTATACATGAAGATTTCTTTATCCTTTGTTAAATGATTTATATCTAATTTACAATTCATTGAATGTATAGTGCAAATAGTAAGAAGCAATCTAGAACTACACATTTGCAAATATTTGAAATCTGAGCTCCAGAAAGCTACCATCTGTTCCTTTCTCATCATTAATTTGAGATGAAAATTACTCTGACTTCTGCCTATACCTATATTTTATTTGGCAACTTACTAATTTATTTTCCATAATATGTACACAGACACTGACACATATAAATGAACCTATACGAAATATTTTCTAATTTCTGATTTTAGCCGATGTTCAACATGTGATGATTTTTTGTACTCCAAGGTAAGCAACCGTTTTACTGTAAAATATTATCCAAATGTTTCACAATTATACATTTGATTTAATTCCAATAATATCATTAAATTTTCCTTTTATCTATTTCAAGGGGTGAAGAGCTTAATTTAATAGAAATTAGCTCTTTCTATAGGAAAGGAAATAAGATCCCCAAAATAACTTTCTAAATATAAAATCCACTTTCCTGAATTCCCCCTTTGTGATTGAGCTAATTGGTATCTCCAAAAAACAATTAACTTAAAGATTTAATGGATATTTACTGAATTTCACACATGGTTAATAAAGCATAAGTATAGGCAAATATAGTGCCAGCTTCTAGCAGGAAGTTAATTTAGTTACATTAGTTCGTGTATCAACTTCTTTTAATAGTTTTCTTTCATTCTCAGAAGACTCATACAAAGTAAGTTTTTCTCATCTATTCAATGTATTGTTATAACATAAAAATATATTAAAATAAAAAACATATTAAAATGGCTTGCATATATGAGATTGTTGAGATATTACAATTGCATAATTTAAGCATCATTTTGAGGCCATGTAATCTTCTAGATTTATCTGAAAACTAAGTCATCTATTTTAGAGGATTAAAAAAAATTAGTGTTGACAATTGTAGAGATAAAGTTAGTAATTTATCTTTAGAATTGGCCGCCTTCACGAAGAAGAAGAAGTTATCAGCACAGGTTGCATTTAGTCTCAGGTGTATCCTACAGCACCAGAGAGTCAAAATTACTAATCATTGTTTTAGGTCTTCAGCCTCAACGTCTGTAACTTGTGGACTGTTGATCAAGAAACGTGTCATCTGAAATAGTCTACCAAAAAAGACAAAATACTTCAATCGTATGAAATCTTAGAGCCGTTGAATTGGATTCTGACAATGAAGTACCCTAACACTTATTAGCTAACCTGCTTTCTTCTATGTCGTAGAGTGCTTTCAGTCTATAGATTTGAGTGACTAATTTAGGGCCATCGTTTTTGGTTTTGACTGCAATTGAATGGAAGAGTATGTTTGGGTTGATTCATGACTCACAGCTCACTATGGCACTGTCACAAATGGTTGTCTAGAACAAGACACAAAGAAGGTTGCCTCAAAATGGATAGCCAGTTTGATGGACTGGATAAAATATGCAGTGAGTCTTGTTTAACCTGAGAAAGGAAACTGCCCCTCTCTCTCCCTAAATTCTCACCAGCACACTCTGCAGGGAGCAGCTAATATGTTGCGTATGGAAGCAATTCTAGAATGGATTTGCAATAATAAGGATATTAATCTAATGAGTATGTGCCTTACACAGGTTATGACAAATATAGTAATCAATGGAGCGGCTTCTACATGGACTCCCTATGTAATGTTGTGATTGTGAAACAAAGCAACAATTCAAGAAGCAGTGTCCATTTTGTTACTTCCCTGCATGGGTTTTACAGCTGCAAAAAACATTTAGATTGTGGCAATAATTTGTTTTTAAGAATTTGTATCAGGCAAATTCCAAGGACTTGGAGATCGAAGATGTGACAAATCGCAAACTTATCTAAGACATGATTTTTTTTCCATGGTCCCTTCCCTACCTCTCCTACCCCTCCCAACCCCCTACCCCCCACCACACACACCTGCTTACTCCTTGAGTATGTTCCTTTATGTTCCTGGGTTCTGAGATTTCCTGCAACAATTTTGAAGGTCAGGTGTGTGTGCGTGAAGGGTGCACACAGGATCTAGAGTCATAGGTAAGTCAAATGCAAAGTCCAGAACAAGACTCAAAATGTTCAAAAGCCACAATGGGTCTGCTTGCTTCTACCAAAGCTCAGTCAGGAAAATAGATGCCTGGCTTTCCAGGTGAGCTGGTAAGTGTGTGGAATTGTCTGGCAGCACAATTTGTTTTCCAAGGAAGTGTGCCTAATTCACACCCTCTCTTAAGTTCAGGTCTTAGTCCCATCCTATATCTGTTTTTGATAGAGAATGCCTTCAAAATGTTACTCAGTGCTATTCAGTTGCACATCTGAAGGTCTGGAATAGATGAGACAAATGCAGATTCCAGAGCCAGAAGACAAAACTGTCCAAAAGTCCCAGGAGGTCTTCTTGCTTCTACTAAAGTTTAATCAGGAAATAGAGATATGGATTTCCAAGTGAGGGGATGTAATTTAGGACTGTATAGAGGTAGCAGTTTATATACACCATACCAGTTAAAAAAAGGAGAATGTCATAAGTCCCATTATCTGTTAAGGTGGCTTCTTAAAGATGACCCCTAAAAAAGAAAGGTTGTGGCTTTGTTCAAAACCTCTACTAAGGTCATATCTTAATGCTACCCTAATCCAGTTCCCTACTGTAGTAGAGACCAAACCAAAACCAAACTCACTGATACCTAATCAATGATGACTCAGCAATATTATGAAACAGAGTATGATTTAAGACTATACCCACGTAATGCCTAGTGGTGACCTCAAAGTTATCAGTGCAATGTGCAACCATTTTGCCACCAGGATTCCTTAGTGTAATAAAGAATGTCTTCAAAAATAAGATGATAATCAGAAGCATATTGAGTTCAGAATCATATTACTAGGAGTGACATATTAGTTGACAATAACACAATGATTTTGAAAACAATAAGCATTCATTGCATTAACTTATTGAGTATATCAAGAAAAAATGACTTTATAAATGGAATTACTAAATCTAAGTTAAAACCTGTTACTAAATTATTCTCCTAAAAGCTCATTTTCACTATGCTCAAAAATGAAACATTTTACTCATTTAAATTCAAGTGATTTGTTGTATAAGCATGTTGTATAAGCTTTTGAACTTTGGAAAATCCTTATTTGTGAACTTCCTGTTAATGTGTTTGTCCAGTTTCCTTTTGGTAGCAAGGGGTTCTTTTCTTTATTGCTTTATCAGAACTTCATGTAGTAAGCATATAGACCCTTTCTGTGACATAACTATAACAAATATGGTTAACACTTATCCTTTTGTCTTTTTATCTTACTCGTTTTAGCTATAACAAGTATATTTAGATGTTAAGATTCTCATTTAGAATTTCTGTGTGTACTCATAGTGACCACACACTACCCTGTCCTGTGCTATCCTCAAAATTGTTACATTTGAGTCTATGGTGGCAGCCACTGTATGAGTTCGTCTTCTTTAGTATCTTCCTCCTTTTCACTGTCCCTCTACTTTAACAAGCAAAATGCCCTTTTGCAGGACCTGGCGTTTCCTGATCATATGGCTAAAATCTGTAAGACAACGTCTTGTCATTCTCTTTCAAGTACCGTTCTGACTGAACGTCTTCCCCGACAGATTCATTTGCTCTTTTTAAAGTCTGTAGTGCTTTCAATATTCTTTGTTAGCCATATAGTTCAAATGCATATCTATGTAAATCCAGATTCTTCTCCAGTCTTCCTTACTCAGTTTTCAACTAGCACATGCATATACGTCAAAGCAGCTCTGGTGGAAAATGTTACCCGTCTGGCAGCTGACTGCAAGGCTAGTAGCTCAAAAGCACCAAGCAATCTTTGTAAGAAAGGGGGGGTTTCTACTCCTGTAAAGAGTTGCAGTCATGGTGACTCAAAGAGGAAGTGCTCTGCTGTCATGCAGCGTCGTTATGAGTCTGCATTGAGTAGACAGCAGTGATTTGGGTTTTTAGTTCATTTGTGTGTTTGTTTTGCTGTTGTTAGTGAGGCAATAGCAAATCACATGACCGAGCCAAGTGCAACTTAATTTCCAAAGTAACACCATTGCTTTTCAAGACTTTCAAGAGTTCTTCGGGGGTAGATTTACTCAAATGCAAGTCATCTTCCATGAGCAACAATTGTGGATCCATGCAAGGTGGAAATCCTTGTTTTCATCTCTCTTCATTTATCATGTTACTATTGGTCCAGTTGTAGGGAATTTTCGACATACATACTAATTTGCAATTCACTTTGAAGGCTAGACTCTTCATCAGCAAGTGCAAGTCGCTTTCAACAAGCACAGTTGTGTTGTCTGCACATTGAGAGTAGTAATAAGCTTTCCTCCAATACTTCGTCATATAATTCAACTTCTCTAATGATTTGCTCAGCACACAGACTGAATAAGTATTGTGGAAGGATACTGCCCTGCAGCACAGTTTTCCTGATTTTAAACCATACAGTGTTTCCTTGTTCTCTTCCCCTTACTGCCTCTTGATCCATTCGTGTATAAGTTCTGCATGAATGAATTAAGTGTTCTGGAATTTTCATTCTACATAAGTTATTGATAGGTTTTATGGCCCACAGAATCAAATAACTTTTCATAGTCAATAAAGCACAATGGACACCTTTCTTTTATTCAGTTTGCTGTCAAGGTCCATTGGATATCACCAATGACATCCCTTGTTCCATGTCCTCTTCTGAATCTGGCCTGACTGTCATGCAGCTCTCAATGTACTGCTAAAACTATTGTTGAATGATCTTCAGTAAAATTTATTTGCATGTAATATCCATAATACTGTCTTATACTTTACACATTCAGATGAGTCACCTTTCTTTGTTAGAGTTACAAATATTGATTTCTTTCAGTAAGTTGGCCAAGTAACTGTCTTCCAAATTTCCTGGTATTGAAAAACATGCTCTTCCAGGGATTCATTAGTATGTTGCAACATTTAAATTGGTATTCCATCAATTCCAGTATCCCTATTTATTGATCATGCCTTCAGTGCATCTTGGACTTCTTCCTTCAGCACCATTCGTTAAACAGAAATGGGAACTCATGGGGCAGGCAAGTGGAGCAATACCCTGATGACAGTGTGCAATGGTGATCATCAACTCCGGATGATAGCCTTAAAAATCCTAGTGCAGATAAATGGCAGCTCCAGATAAGCATTGTCACATTATTACATTATTACTCTGTTACTCACTACCCATCTACAAAAACAGCCAAACTGCAATGGAAAATACTTGCCTGTACCTCAGACCAGTACTATAAAATGCTTCCCCTCCTTCCCAGGCAACTTGACTTCTCAGAAACCACCTAGGGTACCATGAACCTTACTGAGAGCTCAGAAATAAACCTTTAAAACTCCTTTCTCTCTTTGTCCCTTGTATTTCTTTCCACTATCAAATTACCTTACATTTGGTGACAAAATCCAGGAGGAGTAGAAGCATCCTGACGTTCCCACCAGGGGCTCTCTCCATTAAAGCATGGGTTCACATCGGAGCCTCTCCATCCAAAGGACAGAGACATTTGGGGAAGCCTGAGTCTCTCTGTTCCTTTTCCAGGGACCTGGGAAGCCACTGAGTTTCCCTCCCTCCATTCTAGAGACCCAGTTGGATATTCGGAACAACAATTCTCTAGTTTAGCATCTCACCAAGAACCCTGTAACATGAGAAACAAAATTCCGAGCTCAACCTTTCTACACCCTTAGAGTGTCTCCTAGCTAACCTCTGAACCCTCCACTAAATCCAGACTTTCAACCCAAATGCCTGTTTTTTACTGCAATTTGACTTGATCCCAATATAATGTAGACAATGGGTCTCAAAGGCCAGAAAACAATACTTTTGATTTCAACATCTTAACTGCTCTCAGTAACTTGTGCCAGCATATTAGAAAATAGCCTGAGATTCCCCTATGTCCAAGATTTTTCTTTCTTCACTCCCACCCTCTCTCTGTACTACCCCACTCAGGTTCTCTTAGCCCAACACTCTCCTAACCAGAAACACCTACCAGCTCAGACAGACCCATTGCTCCCCAATCAGGCTCCTGACATTACTCCTCCTTCATCTTTTTTTTTTTCCTGAACACCCTGTCTCCTTGTCCATGCCTCCAGTAAAGCCTCCTGGTATTCTGGACACCCCTTAGTTCTACCTCCATCCCCTGGCCCAACCCAAACCTAAGACCTCTCCTTTGTCTTCCCATTAGTAATCACACGTGCTGGCACCAACCCCTCCTCTGCCCTCTACAGGAAGTTGTGTATGTGTTCCCTTCCCTCTCACTAACTTGACCCAAATTGAAAAGTGCTTAGGTTCATTTCCCAATGATCCCACCACCTATATCAAACAGTTTTGCTATTTTTCTCAAGTCTATGATCTATCATGACATGGTATTTTTGTAGTCCTTTCATCTACAGCTCAGATGAAAGAGAATGTGTTTTTACTGCTGCCCAACAGGCGGCAGACCAGATTCACCTAACTGACCTTACGATGCCTGTGTGCAGCAAAGGATTCCCTAGGCAGGACCCATTGATCATTCAGACCAATACCAAAGCAGGCCTAGACTGCAGGGCCTGCTAAGAAAAAGTGCTCCAATGCAACTTGGCCAGCCTCCAGGCAATCTCCCACAAAGCAGTCAACTTTTGTAAGCTCAGAGAAACTACTCAAAAGCTAGGTGAAAACCTGGCAGCATTCTTAAATCACTTGACTGAAGCTCTTACTCGATACACCTGCCTAGATCCAATCTCGCTAGCAGAGGCTACTGTCATTGCCACAACATTAGAAAGAAGTTTTAAAACACAGAGGACAGCCTTCAGACCCCTGTCTGGGACCTGGTAAATATGGCTTTTAAAGATTTTAATACCAAAGAGGAGCAGGCAGAGGCAGACAGGGAATTCCCAAATCACCAGAAGACCAACTTACAAGTCCAAGTTTTGATTGCAGCTCTGAGGCCCTTGACAACCAAGAAGACGGCAACACCCTTCCCAGGCCCTGACAACAGCAGTTGTAGGCCACCTTGTGGCAGTCATGTGCTTATGTTAATTTTATGGTTGAAATGTAGGGGTGGAGTCTAGCCTGTTAATCTGGAGATAGCCTTTGAGTAGCCGATGAAGCCTCTATGTGGGCATGGCTTTCACCTGAGACTCCTGGGAAATCTCACGATATTTCCATCATAAAGATGAGAAGCTATCTTCCCCAGTTGTTGAAAGTTAGTTTCAGAGATGATTAACCACAGGCAACACAGGATGGCAGCGTCTGGGAGGCTGAAGTAGCTGGTGGAGAGACCACAAGGCTTTGCCCTGATGGAGCCGGACCTCTGAGGCTGGGGCAGCCACATGGAGGCCTCTTCCAGTGATGAGTTGCTTCTGCCACCACGGGATGCTGTTGATGGACCCTGAGCGCTGGAAGCGAGGAGCCATGGGGAGACCCCTGTCGGTGCCAGGACTCTGTACCCACTGACTTGTGACTTCGTGAGTCAGAAGGAGACTTTGTGGACTGATATCGGGCATATGGGTTAATATTGGATTTGTGACTTTGAGCTCTACTCTGCTGGGATGTTTTCTCAATGTCCTGTTCCTCTTGAATATAAACCCATTCCTTATATCTATATGCGTGTCTCTGAAATTTGTTCCTCTAGTCTACCCGGACTAACTCACACCTCCAGGAGCCTGCTTCCAGTGTGGGCAGTAAAGTCACTGGGTCAACCGCTGCCCATACCTCATTCGCCCACCAAATCTTGTCCAGTGTGGAGTCAACAGGGTAACTGGAAAAGAGACTGTCCTTCAGGGCCCAGTTGTGGAATGCCAGTCCCTCCAAGCTATGACCCACCATTGGCACTACTGGGCCTAGCTGCTGAGGACTGATGGAGCCCAGATTTAAAAAACCAATCACTTGGGCTGAGCCTGGGATAACAATCAAGGTAGCAAGTAAGGTTTTGTCCTTTTGGGTCAACATCGGCTTCCTTCTTTGGTCCTCTATACCCTTCCCAGGTTTCCATCATGTGAATTGATGGCTCTCCTCTCATTTTGTGATTTGTTCCAAGTTCTTTGGGGGATTTTTAAGCCACCTATCTATGCCAAGAAATGAAATATATGAAGGGAATGTGGCTTTAGGGTTAGAGGAATATAATCAACTAACTACAATATGGCAAAAATTCGCTTGCTGAATGTAAAGAGGTATGGATTATAGTTCAATATAAAGAAAACAAAAATACATACAAATAGACCAATGATCAGCAGTAGAAGCATCTCAGCACTGACAGGGGTCTCCCCATGACTCGTCCAGTTGCCAGGGCTCAGGGTCTATCAGCACACTGCCATGTGTTTTGTCAGCTGCAATGTCTACCAGGGAATGAGCAGAGAGATAGTAACTCTGCCACCAACAAGGAATTACCAGATTTCCCAGAATCCTGAAAAGAGAAAGCCCTGCCCACACAGAGATCTCATTGGCTATCTCCAGATTGACAGGCTCGACTCCACCCCTATATTCTTAATTCTCAAATTGAAACCAGATTAGGTGACTGCCACAGGGAATAACCATGCTAATTCAAACTGATCATACTGGGTGATCTAAGGAACTACAGTAACTGGAAAACGAAATCCTGCTGTGGAAGAATTTATACATTTACTTAAAGTTTCATTGCACTCGAAAGTGGAGAAAATCTGAGTGCTAACAGTTATATTATGTTTGCAAACTCCATGCAGAGAAAAGCCATCTACCTTCTGATATGTGAAGTAACAGACTCACTGCAGCTGAGTCTAATGTACTTCCTCTGGTTCCCATAGAGGAACCTGAGTCAGTGGAGTCACATATTCAGTTGGGGATATTTTGGGAGGAACAAGCCTACCAAAGTTGACAGGAGTGACAGTCACCAACGTTCTTTGGAGGGAGGCACACAGGATGCAATGAGTGTCGTCTTTAAGCACATTGGATTTGGTTTGATTATGGAAAAGCAGAGTGTGTTGGATTATTTGGATCCATGAAGACCTTATGGTAGTCTGAGGTTTGTGAGGTATTTGATCTTGAAGTGCTTGTTCTGCCGGAAGAATGTTGTCCCTGGGCTTGAAGACGTTAAAATATATTACCTGTAAATACTAATGCTGCCTGAGTGGAATGTGCTGCCTCCATAATTATATAGTTTTCCTGTGACTCCCTCTACCCTTCTACAGTCTCATACTACTGGGTTGACTATGGGCGGAGGGAAGGGAAGGGGTACAGTGGTTGAGGTGGGAAAGAGAGAGAAAATAAAGGATGCAGGAGGATAGTGGTGGTCCCAATATAAATGTGGCTTCAAGTTTGGCTAACAAGTCGCAGCCAAGCAGTGAGCAGGGGCTGTAGGGCATGACTTGAAAGGAATGCATGACTGGCTTGATATCCTTCAGACATGTGCGTGGCCCAATATTGTTCCTTTCAAAAAGCTTCATCTTCCCATTAATCTGACTTCCTTTATAATTACTATATACTGGTGCTCATATTTACTAGAATATGAGATTTAAATGGAATTTCCATAACTTTAACTTTTATTGAATAAACTAGTTTGAGTGACACTTCTTACATAGGCTAGGGAACATAGAGAACATTTATTATTTGTATTTGAGTATATGCATGCATGAATAAATATATTTAAATATTTTCTAATTAATATGTTCAAACATATCTGTCAGACATTTATTATCAATGATAGAAAGGTCAGACTTCTGTTAATTGATGTGAATAAAGTGAATCACCAACTGTAAAAGGAATAATGTAGAAGCTGTGTTGCCTAAATTCCTCTAAATTCACCAGAGTGAAAGAGAATTAAATATTTCAGTTCAAAACTAATTCCTGTGAAACTGAGGTCAGTCATGTCTCTACCTCCCCAAACTTCTTACCAATTGTGATACCAATCATATTCCCATAGCATTCTCTACTTATCAACTGGGTCTAGTAATTCATTGTAGTGGCCATATTGAGCTCATAGACAATAGTCATGATTGCACAATTTTATTATGGAAGTCAACAGGTCACGATTAATGTGAGAAATGTTCAAGCTGTTATTAATCGGTCAGGCCAGTCTCTTCTTTGCCTTCCCTGAAGCTAGCCTTTGTCTGACCCTCTGCCTGTTGAGTTGGCCTTTGTCTTGCTTAGGCAATGTTATGTTCTGGATCTTTGTTTTGTTGTGGTTGCCATCTCTGTTTGTTGCATCTCTGGTATCAAAGTTATCTCCTGAGTCAGAGAGTTTCAATGTGCAGAGTTCACTGCATCCAAAGGACATGCTTCACTTCTGACTCTCTTCCCGTTCTGGTAATGAAAGTCCCTCTTCTTGATTCGGATATAAATCACTTTATAACAGAAGGACAGCAATCACAGTGAGTGTTGTTAACAATTACTCCCCGCTGAATCATGGAATCAGATCAGTATCTTCCCTCACAGTCTCTTACCCAGAACTGTGAGAAAAAGTCATTTGGTGTGAGGTACAAAGACTATGGCTACAACAATATTAAATAATGACTTCCATTACACCAACTACATTTCATTTTCTTTAATTATAATAATTCTTTTTCGCCAAACAAGTAGAAATCTTACAGTTATATAACATTCTTCTGTTCATTTTACTTCATAAAGTTCTGAGCATTAGTTTCATCCCTATTCTCCAGTGGATTTATTTTGCATTTTCAGATAGTCAAGTAAATTAAGTTCCTTTGAAATTTCTTAATCTCCAACTTTATCCTTATTTTATAAAAACAAAATGAAGAATAAACATGGCATTGTAATACAATGTTTTTGTTACTACTGAGAGTCCTATTTATATTGCTCCTAAATTCTTATTGACTTTTTTAAAATACAAAAGCCTACCTTGAAGTAAAAAAATAAATAAAATGGGTAGGAAACACTAGAAAACCTCTCCTTCTAGAGATGAATCTTCTTTATTCTACAAGCATTTGTTTCTCTCAAATACCTGCATATGAATTGATGAGTTCATAACTCATCATTACTGAAGGAAGAGGCATCACAAGAAGCCTAGTTGCTCAAAATGGAAATGATACTAAAGATGAGAGGAGAAGAGACTGTGTTAAATCCATTAAGATTTCAAAATCCTCAGATGCTGCCAGGAGAAATACTCTAGAGACACATTTAACAATAGTGCTCAGTTCATAATGAACATCCTTAGAATCAGTTTTGTATAGGCTCCGTCTAAACTGCGGAGGAATTGCACATTAACAAGCAGGGTTGACACTGAGTAGAAGAGTGACAATGGTGTCTCATCCTCCAGTCTTAACTGCTATCTCCTGTTTTAGATATCCCACTTTGAGCAGAGCTTAGTGCTTCAGATGTGCTCAGTTGCTGCGACTTGCCTCACACTCTTTACCCTGTTAACACCTTGCATTTCCTGTGATCACATTCTTTATACCTACTCAAAACCTGGAATTGGAAAAAAAAAAAAGCTTAAAAGCTCAAATATGGCCAGAAGAAAAACATCAGAAAAAAATTATGAACACCCAAATTGTGGGGGGCCATGGGGGAAATGGGGCCCCAAAGCCCATCTGCAGAATATCCAGTCAAACTATGGTAGATCTACTGTAGCCACAGGAAGAGGGACATCTTCACCCTATGACTGGATTGAACTCAGTACTTCAGTACTTGGCAGTTGACCACCCTATAGATGAGCTCTGGATTTGTTCTGGGTGCAAGTATCCCTTACTGGTTCCATGACAGAAACTTCTTCCTTGGCTTTTTGAATGCTCTTGGGATCTTTTCCTTCTTACACATTGTTAGCATTTTTGTCTTTAAACTATTATGTTTTTATCATTAACACCTTAGTGTGATTTTGTTTTTTATTGTTTTCTGTTGGGTCTCCCATATGTGAAGCACAGGAGAAATGGATGCAGAATGATCACTGATAGAAGGGGATAGAGATATAGGGAATGCAGGGGTGGGGTGGGGATGATGGCAGAGAGGAAAAGAGGGTTTCCAGAGTAACAAATGAAGACAGAAATGGGGAGGGAGCACTAGAATGGATTGTGATTGCATAACTCATTATAAAGCCCATTTAACCATGGGGGTGAGGGATAGAATGTTCTAATATTGATGTGATGATGATTGTAAAATTCTTCTTGATATGATTGAGTGAGTGAACAATTGAATTATATAGTACGTAAATTGTTTTCCAATAAAACTGTTGTAAAAAGTTAATACATATTTGGCTTTTTTCCATAATTGATCTCCATCTCCAAGCTTTATATTCAGACCAGGCTGAAGCTAAATAACATAAAAAGAGAAATAAGGCAGCTAATCAAATCCCAACAGTCATAATTCAATGTAATATTATACCAAATTATTTATTAATGGAAAGCTATCTAAGCTATATCTCATTTACCTGAAGGGATTTCACTAGAAGGTTTAAGTGGGCCTAATTAAAGCCATGTGAGTAAATCAAGTATTCTCTATATTTACACAAGGAGAAGCTAGTTGGAATTACTTAACAAATGTGTACAGAGGGTATCCTCTTGCCAGGTATGACACTAACTCTGGGGTTACCATAAAAATAGTAAAACATATCTACAGTGCTTGTTTTCCTATTAAAGTTTTCCCAGTGTTGCTTATTTCCATGTGTGTGCATGTGCCTATCTGGCAGAAGGGGGATGAGGAACAGCAGCTCAAGGCATGCATTAACTAAGACAGACATACATATGTATATATAAACATATATTATGTGTACTAGCTGGAGATACATGACATTAAAACACAGATTCAAAATTATTAAGGTGGGGGTTTAATTGGATGTTGTCACATTTATATTATCCATATGAAAGAGAAAATAAGACATTGACAAGTAAACAAGGCAGTGAAAAAGTATATAAAATAGCAAGTTTAAAGACTTTGAAGTAGTAGACTGTCTGGTACACTCCAATAACTATAGAAATGATGCTAATATAAAAATGGAGGGAAGGGATAAATAAAGGATTTTGTGATAACTGAAATGGATATAAAATTTTTAGCTTTTATTTTGAAAAGTAGAGAGCAATTGAAATTTCCCATAAAAATAAGCAATCAGATATTAATTAAATTCATATGTGTTAAAAAGATGATGATTCTGATTATGAGATTAAAAATCAAGTGAAATGCAAACAGAGAACCCAAGGCACCCCTCATTTGTAGCAATATATGTGAGATAAGATGTGAGTAGGTGCAAGGTAATAATAATAGACGACACTAGAAAATGTATGTGTGTAAAAAGAAGTCAATCTCATTTGTACTAGAGGATTTTATGTACATTGGAGGGCAAAGAGAAATCAAAGATGACACCAAGGGGTTTTGCAGAAATAACAAAAAATTTAAAGCATGCTCCCCCAACAAGTGGCCCAAAAGAATGTGGACATTACAAAACAATATCATTAAGAAAAATGCAAGAAAAATTTTGCTGAACATATTTTAAAAATGGTTTTAGCAATGCTTTGATAGGAACTGCTCAAAATTGAAGGGGGATTCAGAAGATGTCTTGAAATGGGGGATTTCATTGCTGAAATCAGGTGAGTCTTGGGTGAAAGCAGAAAATACCAGAAAAATGCTAACTTGTATTTTAATGGCTACAGAAAATTTTTCTGCATGTGTGAATCATTAAAAAAACATGGATTATGTTGTAAAGAATTGATGATATTTGCATAGTTTAAGTGCATCATGTCAGTATGATTATTGTTTTCACTCCAGCCATGCTCAGTTGACCAGGTGTGGCTGAATAATGCTACAGTTGGATTTAATCGGTAATAAACTCCCCAAAATCAGTACCTAGAAAAGAATAAGGGACAATTAAATTAAACATTTATAAAATATGTTATATTAAGGGAAATTTCCTTTGAAATGTAGACAATGTGCAAAAGGAACGAAGGTCAGGAACACAAAGAAATTTTTAAATGATGGTAAATTCAATAAATTGCTAATCCCAGTGATGTCAAAGGATGATTGAATTAAAGTATCAGAAACTGTGATCTGTTGAGTAGGGATATTTTGTAGTGGTATGCTTAAAACTGAGATTTATTAATCAAGGGGATGAGGTAGGCGGAATGTTAAAATCATAGAGGAGAATGACACAGGGCATGACAGATCTTGGCTTCCTTTCCCACTTATGGTATCATTTTCTTTGAATAACAGCGTACTAGACAAAAAGGATCAGGTGGAATGGGAATCTTTGACAGAAATGGGCATGGTCCCACATTATCATCACCTAAATATTTAATTCTTGTTTCCAATTTTAATCATAGAAAATTAGATGACAATATATGTTTATGAGGATTTCAAAGAAAATAGTCTATTTCACAATAGTTACTTGAAGAGGTTTTTCAATCACAGGATCGCTATGAAAAGAGCGCTGAAAGCGCTGAACAGGGCAATTCTGAAGGGCTCAAATTGAAGTTGGTATTGTCAGTTAGAGACTCAAGAACAAAGAGAAAAAGGGGTGATATTATTTGAGATTCTGGGTCAAATCTTGCCTAAAGAACTATCTCTGAATATAAGTTATGTTAGTTATATGAGCATATATTTTTTCTATTAGTAGACTACTTATTACATTAGTGGTGGGAGCACCCAATAATACATAAAAATCTTATCTGACAAAATGTGACTCCTGTGGAGTAGAAAACATTGACTTTAGCTAAAAATGTAAAGTTTATCAGAGATAACGTTTCAGAATTATATTATAATATATGATTTCTTAGCAGATGAACTCAGTGGATATATCAAGGGATAATAATTTGATGAAGGTTTGGTAAATAATATAAAAGAGATAAAATATTAGGTAGTCATTCATATATTTAGTAAGTTAGTCTTTTCCTCATTTATCCAATTAGTCAAATGCAAATTTGGAAAGTAGTAGGTGCCAATATGTGTTTCCATGTCAATGAATTACTTTTTTTCTCTCTCTAGAAACAATATAGTGTATAATACTACAATAAAAGAGAGAATATGAGTACATAGCAAGCTGAGTACAAATTTAGGCTCATATCTAAATATTATTAATGAATATATGAACATTTGCAGATACATACTTTTGAGTGAAAATAATAGGACATTGCCTTAACTAAAATCTAAAATTTTGCAGACACATATGGTTATTTCAATGTATTATTTTACAGCTGACCTTGGTACAAAATGTTTCTCTGCGTCTAATATTTCAGTTCAAATTATTTCTTCACACTTGATCTCAGCCAGAAGGTGGAGAAGTGATCAAATTATTTCTTATCTGTTGTTACTTCCACTGCCTGCAGTTATGGTTAGTTTTATTCAATACATGTACTTGCTAGGAAAGTTCATTCATTGTTTCATCATCATCTTTAAACTCTACTTGAAAATGTAAGAAAGTACTTTTACCAAAATGAATAAAATAAAATAATTTTATATTTTATTGCAACAAATGCATTTTCCTATATGAATCATGCAGTGTAATAATTAGTCTCATATCAACAAACTATAAACAATAAATATATTTAGGAATTTGTTTTATCATGACTGAAGACATGTGTTAAATATCTAAGAAATAAAGGTATAAGTATTTTGTGAAGAAAATATTTCAATGGCAAATATTTTAAGAGCTGCTGACTTTTATCAATCACAACACGATTACATTTCACGCCTAAAGAGCATCCCCTTAAGAGATTTTCAAAATGATCTGAAGTCTCAGCTTTTGTCCTACAGTTTCTATTTTCAGGTGGGAAGAGTTTTCAGGGATCCTTGGCAATTAAAAACCTTGGCTCTGTAGTCCCTAATTCAGATCAAAGTGTAAGTTTCTGCGTAAGCAGCTGCAATCTGTAAGGTTGGCAGTTTGAAACCAGCGCAGATCCTTGAGAGACGGTACAGTCACAGTGACCGCACCCTTTGGGAAAAACTGATGTAGACCCACAGACTAATGAAGCTGGCCTTTCCCTCTCGCTAATCTCTCCTTGGGGCCTTCTGGTGCTGTAGTGGTTTGAGTTGGGCTGTAATCTTCATGATCATCGGTTCAAACAACCAGCAGCTCCGTGGGGAAAAAGACTGAGCTCTCTCCTCTTGGAAACGTACAAGAGGTTACTAGTTTTTTGTTTTGTTTTGTTTTGTTTTCAAATCATTCTTTGAAACATTCTAAGCACTCCAATGTACCTTCATCAAAATGACAGTTTTGGCATCCTTGAGTGACCCTGCCAAAATGACTGCCTTTGAATTTTCCAAAATAACTGCCCTGACCCTCTGAGCTGACCTTTCTGCCTTGAACTTAATTAGCCTAGTAGATACTTCTGGAAGCAACTGATGTCATTGGAATTTGCTCTGTGGATCACCTGGAAAAAATTGCTACCTTTGTTTCATTCTATAAAACTATTTTCATTAGTTTCATTCTTGCATAAAAGATTAAAAATACAAATGTAATACTGAGATAACTTGTCTGCAGCTCTCCACTGAATACAGAAATATATTTAAACACATTTTATCTAGAATAAGCCCATGTATGTATGAATCCATTCTCATGAGCAAGTAAATCCTAAGGCTATACTTCCTTCAGTCACACACTTACTCTCCTCTTTAAACTAGTTCATGATCTTATTAAGGACATTAGCAAAGACAAAAACACATCAGACAATTCTGTACTGAGGTCTTGCCACCTCCATCCAGTGTCAAAATTCAAGTCACAGATAAGAGCACATTAGACAGTTTTAAATGAGACAAACCAATCCACCAACTCCAGGAAAACATATAGAAGTCTGGAGGGGATGATAGGAAATATTAAACATAATGGCTTATTTTCTAAACTATTGAGGTAGTATTCCTATACTCTCTAAATTCTGTATTGTGCGCACATCAGCTATTATATTTATGACTCAATACTATTTTCTTTATTTTATGCCAAGCTAATACAGTCAGACTTTTCAAAGAAACATAACCAGAAAATTCTTTAATGTAGACCCTAGGCACTTGTGTGTTTTCTTTTCACACCTAATGTGTATTATTTTCTTCCCGCAGCTCATTTTCTACAAACGTGCCTATGTGGGTCAAATAAAAACAAATTAATGTTAGATAAGGAGAAAATTTATTTGAAAGGATTATTAGACTTTTTAGAAGAAGGGGTGATTGTTGTAATATGAAGAATACTCTTTCCATGGTATCAGCAAGCATCATCAAGCCGGAGTGGAAAGGAATTTTCTCTTATAAATTTGGCCAAGTAATGTCTGTCCTCTGAGATAAGCTAATATTTTAAAGGCTCACTAAGGTGAGACTACTCTACTTTCCAAACATTAAATGAAATGTAAAATTCTAATTGCATAAGTCACATTAATGATTGACAAGTATGTGTCGGACTTTACCCTATATATAAAAAGGATCATCCAGATTCTTCTTACCGAAATCATGTGGCCTCCAGTGATTCTTGAAATCAAGTTATCGTTCAGAAAAGGAAAGGGAATTGGACTTGGGGGGGTTGTTTGCTTCTAATTATTATTCTTCTTCAAAAACACAGATCTCAGATAAGACTCAATATGGGCAGTGTGGGGGAAAAAAAGCCTGGGAAATTATACTTCTTTGAAAAGTGTAAAACACTGTACTTGGGGATAAGAGACGTCAATCAAAATATCTTAGAATCATTTCTACTATTCATCTACCAGTCATATTACCCACCAAAAATACCACAGGCAGAGTAAATTGGAGGCAAGAATAGAAGAGCTTCCATGCAGGGAGGTAAATATCAGTGGAGACAGCAGAGGGAGCAGTTGGTAGGGGTGAAAATCTTCCCGTCCTTACTTTCAGCAATGCGATGATTAATTGCAGACTAACAGAAAGGCTACAAGACGATTCCCTGGTCCCAGGTGAACTAGATGAAAAATTTGTTGAGTTCTTACTATGAGACTTGCAGAATACCTTCATTTGTTGCTAAAAGGAGAGTGTTCCATTCCTATGAAAATATCACAGTGGTTTGATTTCTGGATAAAATTCGAGCCTGCATAAAACATGAAAAACAAACATGCTGCAATTATTCAATTTCAATTCATCCCAACCATATGAGTTAGTAAGCAGATGTAAGTGGCGTAGGGTTTTCCTTGTCTGTGATCGTTATAGAAACAGATTGTTGGGCCTTTCTTCTGTGATATCGCGGACTGGTTACAGTCTCCAACCTTTCCCCTGGTTGTCCAGTACAAATCAGAATACATCAAAATTGTGTCACTCCTCCTAAACACACTATCATAATGGACTGCTTTTCTCTAAAAATGAATGGTAAAGTTCAAAAGTTTCCTTTCTATGATTTCAGAAACATGTTATAGATTTTAAAACAATGAAAACTAAAGAAGTCTCCCACATATATGCCTGTTTGAATACATTCACCCTTTATTGTTGTTAGGTAATTTACAGTTGACTTTAATACATAGAGACAATATGCACAACAGAAGGATCACTGTTCAGTCCTGTGTAATTTTTGCAATCATATCCATGTTTGTACTCATTGTTGCGGACAGTGTACCAATCCAGCCCATGGAGGGTCTTTGTTTTTCCTTTTTTTTTTTTGCTGTCCATGGGAAAAAAAATTTCCTCAAAAGTACATACAAAATTACTTTTCTCCTTACTCTGTTCATTTAGCCCCTCATCCATCCTCTTTATGGAATTAACAAATACTATGTATACTATGTTCAGTTATTAAGAGCATAAAAATTAAAACATGTATATACTTCTCAAATTGCTCCAATTTCAGAGAATGTATATGCACACACACACACACAAAACATTAGTTACACTGACAAGGAAAAAGATAATCTCAAGAAAATCTCATTGAGAAGGGAACATAGCAAAATTGTACTTAAAGCAAAAGTTTTATATTTTTAGTATATATTGAAAATCCATGACACTCAATGTTCAAATTAATTATTTTTATTTCCTTGCAGGGTTCTCAAAGATGAGGAATACATTACAGAAACCATAATGTCAAACACTAGAAGTGTTTGGTACAATGTAACTGCTGTAATTACTAGTCTAGGACAGAGTAAGTGCTATTTAGAATCTACTGAGCCAGTGCCTGGCGATGATTACAACACCTGTCACTTCCTCTTAACAATTTCAATTTTGGTCAACTACTTACAAATGATTGCACCATTTCTCCATCTCTGCTTGTAGCAGCTTGACAGATACAAAACAGACTCTTTATTTTTTTCAGCTTAAATTTACAGAAAAAAAGAACTTTTTAAGGCAACAGTAGGGGTAAAAGAGAGTATATCGGCTTCTATTCACTGAATAACTTAGCTGAAGAAGAACTCAATGGACATTTTATTTTTCCCATTGTGTTTCTGAATTTCTTGTGGATATTTTTTTGAAAAAACTGAGTGTTTTTAATCAAGAAGAACAGCATCAATTTTTCATCAATCAGTTACTTGCCATGCTCTATTTAAACAGATTTCTTGTCAAATGATATTGGAGATTCAAAATCTTCTTAGAACAGTGAAACAAGGTTAATGCTTCAGCATTAACTGAGCATATTCAATTAATTTTAAGAGACTAAGAAATATCGTGAAGTTTTCTATATAAAAGAATACCCCCTTAAAATAAAACCAGATGAAACCCAAGATCCTAAGCTAAAAAGTCAGTACCTAGTAAAGTTTCAGTATGAACATAAAAATCCAAGTTTTCATAAAGCTGAAAACTGTCTGCAATCCTGAAATGTATAAGCCACTATACCATTCAACATTACTAAATTTTTTGTAGTTCAGTTTTGGGAACTTTTGCTTTTTAAGGACTCCAGCCATTCCCTCCCCTGATACTCACAACAGAAATATATAGATTAGATAAAGGCTAGATATATCCAGAAAAACAAGTGGAAACCTTTATATACAATAAAAAATGCTTACAATGTTGAATCTTAAAGGCTTGACAATCTCTTTTAATTAAATAATTGGAGATGGAAGAAGATGGCACTCAGTGTGATTTACCCATCTGGAGCTCCTGCTGCCAGACCAGAAAATTGGGAAGTAAGACAAAAGAGACCAGGAGGCAGAGTTCTAAACCCAGAACCAGAACCAAGAATACATTGACAGGCTCTAGATTGGTTGGACTGGACTCATGGACTCCAGACAGAGCAACTACCGGTGCTCTTGTCTGGCAGCAATTAGCTATTTCCTCATGCAGACATCCCAAAGGGTTCATAATGGCAGACTCGAGGAGAACCTCTGAAAGCTAGCCACAGGAACTCCCACCAAAGCTCCCCACACAATTAGATACCGTGCTTTTGTAGCCTGTGGGGCAGGGTCTGTGCAGGTAGCCATAGATTGAAGGAATTGAAAAGATGTCAAGAAAATCACCCGCGCCAGATCTTGGAGTGGCAGAACGTAAGCGGGTAGCCATAGCCTGGGGGTGGAGAATTCAGTTGCAATTGGCCAAGAAAACAGCCTTGCTCATGAGCTAGATCTCCTCCTTTGGGGACCAGGGTGTCAGCCCCCAAATCAGGGCACCCAAAGGCCAATCTAGAAAAGTGAAAAAAATACTTTCTTGCTAAAAACTGAAAATCTCAGATTCATTGTTAAACACAAAGATAAACTGGCAGAATGATTCTTTTAGCATACACTAGCATAATAAGGGAGTCAATATTAAGCAATGCTAGAAGTTAGGTGCAGAGCATAAAGTTAGGTGCAGAGACCCTCTGGAGCAAGCCTCAGTTTCAGACTCTCTCACTGAGTGCATACCAGAGCACAGAGCCAGGAGGGCAGTTTACTTTCATTCCAGCTGATTAGGCAGGAATAAAAAACAAACACCACTGCCTGGCCTCCGATGTGATCTTGCATTCGAGGGTAACTCCACCCAGCATCTATAGAACCCCACACCAAATGGGCACACCATCCTGGTACCTTGACTCAGGGTTGGAACTCCTCCAGCCCTACTGTCAAGTGATCAAGCCTCGACTAGCTCCTCACTTACTATCTGTATTCTTCTCTCTTTTTTCACTCTCCCATTTATCTTTCCCACTGCAGTTGGTCTCAGTGGGTCTCAGTTCTGTTTTGTTTTATTTATCTTTCTTTCTTTATCCTCTTCTCTCCTTCCTTTTCCTTACATTCACCACTGCTGGCTTTGGGCCCACTATACTCTGCCTAGAACATCTCTGCCAAAACAGCAAGAGGATCACCAGCCTGTCCTCTGTAAGAGTGCTACACACCACACAAGGCAGCTGAGACAGCCCTCTATAGTGCTCCATGCTGCTGAGGAAATCTCCACCTGGCTTCTAGTGATCTTGCTGATCAGGAAAATTCTACCCTGCAGCTGTGGGAACCTACACCAAAAGGGCACACCAACCTGCCACCTTGGGGCAGGGTTTCACCCTCTCTGGCCCTATGTTCAGGTGATCAGGAATCAGTTTTCATTCCTCTTTATTTTGTTCTTCTCTCTTTTTCCACCACAGTCAGTCTTAGTGAGCACAGTTATACTATTTTCCCTTCTCTTTCTTTTCCTTTTCATTCTTTTCAATTTTTTTGTTTTCTTTTCCTCTTTTCTGTTTCGCTCCCCCTCCCTCTCTTTCCTTCCACATGCCATTGCTGGCTTCCAGCCCCCTACCTTCTGCCTAGGGCAACTCCACCAACCCAGCAGGAAGGGCTTCAGCCTGCCTCCCGTGATGGTGTTACACACATCACAAGACAGTGCTACACATGGCTACACAGGATTCAGATAATTCTTTATCTATTTTTGTCTTCTTTCGTTTTTTTTCCTCTCACCTATCTCTACTCTCTGTCCACATTTTCAGCAGATTCCGTTTTCCTTGTTAGTTGTTTTCTTTCTTTGAGTCTGTATTTACTGTTATTTTGTCTTTGTGTGTGTGAGTGTGTTTTTTTTCTTGTCTTTGTTTTCTCTGTTCTTTTTATTCTCTTCTCCCTCTCTTTCTTTTCATAAACCACTACCAAAATCCAAACCCCTCCCCTCCACCTAGGGCAACTTTTGATGGTCCAGTTGAGGGAGCTCCCACCTGTACTTCTTGGCTTTACACACAGCTGGAGAAATCACACAACCCCTCCACTATACCCCAAGTGGCTGGGGGAATCCTTTTCAAACTGCTGGGGGAGCTCCTGCCCATACCCTAAGCATTTGCAAGTGATTGGGGGAAACCCTGCCTTCAGTTTGTGGTGCTCCACACATTGCAGAAATATCCACTCAACAGTCAAGGTGAGCTATCCTGTCATCAACAGTGTTCTACACCAAGCAGGATACACCCATCCCCACTCCATGACACTCCAGTTGCAGTGGGAAACACCACACATTATCCAAGGAGATCCAAGTCCTGTGAGACACACCACTACAGCTTTCTGAGAGATCATCCAGTGAAATGTCGTCCTCACGGACCCAAAACAACCTGGCCAGCGCCCTGTGTGAGGCCTATTCAATCACATTCCAAGTAACTGAATATTGGTTGACTAGGGTAAAAGTAAAATCACAGGAATTTACAGTGGTAGCCTGACCCCAGTGCAGCAACTTTCAGGTAGTTGGAAGAGAAGCATTCATATGACACCCCCAAGAGAGAGTCCTGTGTTCTTTGACTCTGGAAGATGGTGCTGGGCTTCTCTCAGACAACTTGTAGACAACAACCCCAACAGCCTAAAGTAAAGGCAGTAGAAACAGAACACAATGCTAGAAGAAGTCATGAACCTAAGGACATACATAGAAGAAGGAGACCTTGACCTGCCACAGAAAGAAATCTTTAAAATGTTGCTTAGAGTCATACAGGAAATGAGGGAAGCAATAAAGAAAAATGATGACATAATAGAGGACGTAAAGGCAACACACCAAAGGGAAATACAAGACTTTAGGGATGAAAGATCAAAACCCAATAGCTAATTAACAGACTTTGCAAACAGACTTGAGGATAGTACCAGCGACCTAGCAGCAGACTTCAACAAATGGGAGAGCAGTCAATAAGACAATCAGAGAAGATGACGAAAACCTGAGAGCCATGCCTGATGCTATGAAAAAGAAAGATATCAGAATAATTGGACTACCAGAACAAGACACAACAAAGAAGTCAACAGTGAAAAAAATGAGGAAATTCATACAGGAAACCTTCCCAAGCTTAATGAATGAAAAACTGGCAATGATTCAGGCAGCCAAAAGAACACCAGCCAGACTTCTTCTAAGAAGAAGCCACCAAGACACATAATAGTTAAGTTATGTAAGTATGAGGAAAAGGAGAAAATCATAAGAGCAGCTATAGAAAAGAAAATAGCCACTTATAAAGGTACCACTTATCAGCTGACATGATGAAGAAGAGGAGGGAGTGGAGTAACAAATTTTAAAAATTGAAGGAAAATAATGCAAATACAAGAATACTATACCTGGTCAAATTATCTATAAAAATGGATGAAGAAGTAAGAGTATTCCCAGAGAAGGAAAAACTCAAAGAATATGTAAAAAGAAACTCAGCCTAACAAAAGACCCTTGCCAACCCAGTATGGGAAGAAGATCAACCCTCACCAAGCACAATAAAGTCACATAGAACAATTCCACCCAGAGATCAACAAAGAGAAAACATCCCCCAAGAGAGCAAAGAAGGCACAAATGACTCACAAAAACAACACAACACAAATTGATAAGTAGGTTGGAAAACATCCAACAAAAATATATAAAAGATGATATAACAGAGTGCACAGATAGATGCAGTATCATTGGATATGAAAGGACCAAACTCAGGCATTAAAAGGCAGAGGCTACAGACTGGTTTAGAAAACACAATCCAGAGATCTGCTGCCTACAGGAGAAAAGGCTCAAGCTTATAGACAAAAGCAGGTAGAGAAATAAAGGCTGGAGAAAAATATACTAAGCAAATGGCAATGCAAAAGAAGCAGGGGTAGTAATCCTAAACTCTAACAAAATTAATCTCAAGGTGCCAGCCAAAACCAGAGATAGAAAGGGTCACTACACAATGCCCAAGGGAACAGTACGCCAAGAATCAGTCAGCATAAGAAAGAAATACATGCTCAACAACAAGCCGGTGAAATTCATAAATCAAACACTTGAAATGAACAAAGAAATCACAGGCTCCGAGGAGGAGAAATGGCATTGAGTTAAGACTAATCCATCCAGAGCTCCTTCTGCCAGACTAGAATTGGGAGGTAAGGTGAAGAAGGCTGAGAGGGGAAGTCTTGAAATTAGAACAAGGGTACTTGGATCTGTCCTAACAATGGGGATAGATTACAAACAGGACACATACATGCCCTAGTGTTAAACCATGCAGCATTCCCTTGTTCTGCTGTTTGGTCCATGGACAAGTTCCTTAGGAAAACTATGAAGTGTTCTGGAATTCCCACTTTTCTCAAGATAAATTATCATTTGCTACAGTCAAAAAGGCAAAGGGGATTGCATAATGAACAAAGCGCAAGGAAGTAACTTACTCATAGTCTCTGGTTTCAGCCCAGATCCAGCTAACATTAGCAATGATAACTCTTGTGCCACATCCTTTTCTGAATTTAGCCTACACTTTTAGCAGTTCCTCATCAACGTACTACTGTAACTATTGTTGGATGGTCTTTAGCAAAATTTTACTTGCATTTAATATGAATTATATTGTTCTATAATTTGCACATCCTATTGAGTTACTATTCACTGGAAGGAGTACATTCAGTTGGCCAAGTATCTATCTTCCAAACTCCCTGGAATAGACAAGAAATAAGTACTTTCAGTGCTTCATTGAAACATGTTCATTGCTGTTCTAGCAATTAATGGGTGCTTGTGTATAGTTAATGCTTTCTGTACAGTTTGAACTTCTGCCATTAGCACCATTAGATTTTGCTCTTATGTTACTTCCTGAAATGATGGAATGTCAACTAGCTTCTTTTGGTATAATGACTCTGTGTATTCCTTCCATATTATTTTGATGCTTCCTCTATCACTCAATATATTGCCCATATAATCTTTCAGTATCATAATTTGAGGTTTGAATTTTTAGATATTTTTAATTTAGCATATGAGTATGTTCCTTTTAGTTTTCTAAATACAGTTATTTTTACATTTCATTATAAAACATTTCTTTTCTTCTAAAGATTTTCTGTTCAGCTCTTTGACTTCATAATTCCTTTCATCTGCCTTATCTATGACTAAGAGAACATTTCAGAGTATTTCCTGACATCTACTTTGGTCTTCTCTTTCTTGTCCTTTTAATGACCTTTTCCTTTTTGCATGTATGATATTTGTGATATTATCCCACAGCTCATCAAGTCTTCTCTCATTAGTGCATGATGCTTACATCTGTGCTTGATGTGGTTTCAAAATTGGGATGAGTTATACTCATGGTTGTATTTTTACTCTCATGACCTTATTTTTATTTTCTTCAATTCCAACTTACTCTCCAAAGTTGAGCCCTTCCTGGTTTTACCTTCTTATAATGAGCTTCTCCATCATGTCTTCTTACAAACGTAGTCAATTTGACTTCGTGTATTCTATTTGGAGGGGCCATTTGTGTTTTTGAAATAAGATACTTGCAATGAACAAGTTGTTGGGGTTGCAAAATCCTATCATATGATCTCCAGCTTCTTTTCTATTATCAGCATAATATTTCCCACCCTTCCTCTTCCAAATTTTAAATTTTATTTATTTTAAGAGTTTTAACATTTCTTACACATATAATAAAATTCAATAGTTCTATCATTAGTAGTATAATCATTACCACAATCAATATTTAAGCATTTTCTTCTTCCTTGTATTCATTGTTATCAGAGTAATTAATTTTCCATCAACTTTTGCATTTTAATCACCAATAATTATCAAGGCATATTGACTGAATGTTTGATCAGTTTCCAAATGAAAATGTTGGTATAATTTTCAATTTCTGCATTACTCACTTCCATGGCTGGTACATAAATTTGAATAATATTTATATTGATTATGTTTCCTTTTATTCAAGTAGAAATGATCAGATTGAAGACAGCATTCTGCTTCAAGATAGAGCTTGAAATGTTCTCTTGTAAGCTAAATGAAATTCCATTCCTTTTTATTATATCATCCAGCATAATAAACCTTACTTAAAAAAAAATGAGGGCTGAGCCCTGGTGGCATAGTGGTTGCATGCAGGACTGTGGCCCACTGGGTTGGCAGTTCAAACCCAGCAACAGCTCTCCAAGAGCAAGGCTGGGTCTCCTACTCCCACCAGATGGAAGTGATGCCAAAAAAAACCCTAAAAATAGCCAGTAACAAGTTCATTTCAGCTCAAAAAGGCTTAGCTATCAATCTCTATGCATTCTATTTAATTTTGAGGTGTTTCAATTTTTCTGGATTCATCCTTCATACAGTCCATGTTCAAATTAATAATTGATGTTTGCAGCTGTTTCTTCTCATTGTGTGCCATGGGCCATGAGCAAATGGGTGTCCTGAGGCTTTATTCCCTCAGATTTTACTCCACTTGCATCATTATGCTTGATTCTACTTTGAAAATTTGACTCTTCTCGATCAAATTTTGAACAGCTTCTGATCTGAGGGACTCTCTTTCTTGCATTATCTTTGACCATGTTCTGATTCTGTTGGTTAGGTTTCCTGCAATTGACAATATTTTGATGCTACCCATGAGGTTTCTCATGGTAAATTCCATTAACAGATAGCTTAAACTTTCTTTGAGGTTTGCTCCTGGTTTGGAAGCTTTGCTAATACCCATTCCCTTTGGATAATCCTGCTAGTCTTTAAAACACCAGTGACATAGCTTTCAGCAACACTCAGCCACCACAATATGATACAGTGGCAGGTAACTGATGAAATTCTATTGATAGTGTCACTAATGTAGAAATTGATTTAGAGTTTAAAATACTGTTAAGGAAAGAAAAATTCACACATACAGGCTGGGTTTGCAGACCACAATACATGAATTGTTGACTTGTACCAATTAAATGCTTCAGTGACTGGACACCATTTACAAGACCAGTTGGGGTTAAAGACAGGTGAAAATGCCCAACAACTTTCATTCACAGAGGCAGAGCCCTGCCTACCAGATTAATTCATGCCATAATAAAGCAAAGAAAGCATTTAACCAGTAAATAGGTGGTAGGAAGTCTGTGGCCACTATTCATTGGGCACCCTCAAAGCAAAAGATCAGAACCAAAGTCTTATGATCCCTTCCAGACCTCAAAGTAGCCATCATCTGCTTCATTTTAAACTAGGGTGTCTCAGCTTTAATTCCAGGAGAGTACATCAGTTCCATAATCTCTTTCAGTTGAATCTCAGGTAAAGCCCAGTCCAATTAGGTGGGTGGGTTTCAACAGTAATTTTTGTGTTGCCTATGGAGAATGTTGTGTGTCTAGAAACAGCAGTCTGAAGTCCCTGTGGTTTATAGGACAAGGTCTGGGTCAGCAAAAACTGGATAAAAATGGGGTCAAATGTGTCCAATGATGAACATAGTACCAGGTATATTTTCCCCTTAGTTACTGTAGGTAATAATTTTTTATATACTGATGAGTAAGCTACCCTGGTGCATTAATTTGGGATGATTTGGGGGGTGTGAAACTGTTTGTATTTTTGTATAATGTTTATTAAAGTAAGATAAAATCTATACTTTAAGATTTAATGGGTTTTTAAAATGCAAGTTAGGTTGGAGGCTTTGCATTTCAATCAATCAACTTGACTGTTAAAGGACTTTGAATTTTGTCATTAAATGCTTCAAGTTCTTTTCATTTTCAGTTATCAAAGATGTTTCGTCTGAATATTTAAAGTTGTTAATTAATGTAGGTAGATTATAACATTAAGAGAATAATATATGTTATATCCTCAAATTCTTGTATTCGATTTTAAAATTTTATCCAACATTTAAATAGAATTAGTCTTTCTTGGAAACACAATTATAAACTAATTATGAGCTTTTTATAAACCATAACAGCAGAAGTTGTTCCTTTAGTATTTATTCTTTATATTGCAAACAAAAAACTGAATGAAATTGAAATTGGCAAAATATATTGCTGAGTAGTTTACACTTAGTGGCATTCATTTTCTGTCAGATATTTTATAAGCCTTGTTGAAAATTGAAACTATTGTAAGGATTTTGTTCTTAAACATAGAAATAAAATCAGTACAGTGGAAAGGAATTGACTCTTTCCTTGTGGATACTGACCAGTTCTGTATCTAATTTTAAATTCAGGTTAGCATTATTGATCGCTTATTATAAGTGTGTTCCTTTTAATACTCTGTGGCAGTCACCTAATCTGGTGTAAATTTGAGGATTAGGAGTGTAGAGGTGGAGTCTAACCTGTCAATCTGGAGATAACCCATGAGACCTCTGTGTGGGCATGACTTTCTCCTGAGAATTCTGGGAAATCTGGCAGCATTTCCTACTTGGAGGTGAGAGACTCACTACTCAGTCCCTTGGAGATGCTCTACTGACAAGACATAAGGCTGAGTCCCTGGGAGACATACAGGAGGAGAAGCCACATGGACCTACCCTGATGGAACCAGACCTCTGAAGCCAGAAGAGCAGCAGAGAGACTCCTGCGCGCTGAGATGCTTGCAACGCCAGTGGATCCGAAGATTTTTCCACCCAGTGGCCTGTGATTTTCCTGCATTTAATGTCATTGCATGTGTTCTGTGATCTGAAGAGGACTTTATAGATTAGTATTGGACATATTAGCTAATATCAGACTTAGGACCTTGAGTTGGACTGGGTTGGGATGTTTTCTTAATGTACAGTTGCTCTTGTATATAAAACTCTTTCTTATACACATATAAGTGTTTATGAATTTGCTTCTCTAGTCTATCCAGACTAACACATACTTCTTGGAGCCAGATGCAACCCCTAGCTGTTCCCCGAATAAGTAAATAAATAAATAAGATAAATAAAATCTTTAGACATGTTACTTAATTTTATATCACAGTAAGAATTTTACCATGAAAATGGTTATTTATGATATGATGATTTAAGCTGGAGAAGGTACATTAGTTTCTCAAGAAGCTTTAAAAGAGGTCACTGATTCATTCCCTGCAGGGTATCAGAGGAAGCACTCAGCAGCAGTTCAAGAAAGCATCAATTTCAGCACCAAGGCTTGATGTGTCAAGTTGATAAAGTAAACAACTTCAAAAGACAAACACATACAATGCTTCTTAGTGTTATCTGTGATTTCTGTGATCAACTCTGATATTTAAAAAACCTGCTGTGAGGTACGTCTACAATACTTCAGAGATCGACAGAGCATGATTCAATTCTCTATTTTATATTTGAGAAAAAAATAAATGCATTGTTCTTTGAGTAATTTTATACACATCCTTCATGCTTCAGCTCCCTTATCATGACAATTGTGAATTTCCCACTGTTCTGTATTGTTCTCGGGTTAAGAAAAAACGCTTTTATATCATACAAGATTAATAGCCTTTTGCTCACTCTAAAAATATCATCTATAGCCTGTAGGTTCACAGAAATTGGGCATCATCATTAATTATTTTGTTTCTTTGTATACTCTATATATCAATAACCTGTAGGCAAGTATACATTTTGAATTTACAGAGAAATATTTTCAAATAGAATTTCTGGAGTTCATGTATTATTATTCCATATGTACTTTGATAAAGGAAACCTACTGTTACAGTGGTCTTACCACTAGGTGACTAGACGCATTAACGTTAGTCTGAATTCACTAGCATCTCAGTGGAAGAAACATGTCAGTATCCTTCTATAAAGATTTGTAGCTTCAAAAGCCCTTTGGTGCAGCTCAGAACCCTGCTGGCATAATTGTTATACATTGGACTGCTAACTGCAAGTCAGCAGGTTCATAACCACCAATCTCTCCAACAGAAAAATGTATAAATGTATCAGCTTTCTATACTTAAAACCAGTTACAGTTCTTATCTTTTTTGCTCATTGTTGCAGCCATCCTGTCATTGAATATTGTTGAGGACCCTACTCATTTTTGCTGCTCCTCTACTTATCAAACATCATGGCCATCCACCAAACCTGATGCTGCATTATTCTTCACATAGTACAGTTTCACAGATCATATGCTCAGCGTTTACATAAGTGTGACAAAAGGATACAACCATAAGACACACATTCTTTGCTTTGATGGAATGTAAATAGTTCCTTATTCTGTTGCGACAACTGCCTCTTGATCCATGTACAAGTTCTACTCGAGCACAACTAGGTGTTCTGGAATTTCTGTTCTTCTCTCCAGGCCATCCTTAATTTGTTATGACCCACACAGCCCAATCCCTTAGCATAGTCAATAAAACACTAGCAAACATCTTCCTGGTATCCTCGGCTTTCAGCCAAGAGCTGTCTGAAAACAGAAGTGCTATTCTTTGTGACATGCCTCTTTTCTGAGCAGGATCTGACTCTCTGAGTAGCCCCATGTCAATCTGCTATTGCATGATGATCTTCATCAAAATTTTATTTTAGTGTTATATTCATTCATTGTTCTATAACTTGTGCACTCTGTTGGCTCACCTTTCTGTGGAAGAGGTACAAATAGGGATCTCTTTCAATCCATTGGCCAAGTAGCTGTCTTCTAAATTCCATTATAGCGGCAAGTGAGTCCTTTCGGAGTGTCATTAGTTTTTTGAACATTTTAATTAGTATTTCTTCAATTCATGGATCCTTGATTGTGGTTAATGTCTTCAGTACAGTTTGAAGTTTTTCCTTCAACATCACTAGTTCTTGATTATGTAGTACATCTTGAAATGATTGAATCTTGACTAGTTCTTTTTGGTACGCTAAATCTGTATTTTTCCAACTTCTGCTGATGCTTCCTGCATCATTCAATATCTTACTCTTAGAGTCTTTCAATATTGCAACTTGCGGCTTGAATGTTTTCTTTAATTCTTTCCATTTCTTTCAGAAAATATGCTGAGCATAGTCTTCCTTTTGGGTTTAACTTTAGATCTTTGCACTTTTCATCACAGTATTTTACTTTTTCTACTCAAGCTGCCCATTGAAGTTTTCTGGTCATCTGTAGCTGAAACATGGGTAGAACTTGGATACAAATCACAACTTCAATCTACACATTCAAGGCCAATGTGATCTGCATGCAGGTGCATAATGAGATATCAAGGAGAAGTCCTTGATAAAGGAATATTATACTGCAGTTTGTTTTGTCTCTGTTCTCTGCTTTGTAGCTTATATTCTTACAGCACCTGGGTTTTTAGATAATGTTGTTCTAAGAATGTTACTTATCTTTTTAAAAAAATTCTGAGTAAATGCAACCTGGCACATATTCCCAAATTTGAATATGGATAAAAAGAAAGGTCACAGCTCAGTTTAGTGACTGATCCCTCTGAAGTGGACAGTCTTTCCCTTCTTTGTAGTTGTTCTTATTATGCACACTCTGTTGAAACCTTCTCATGTTGGGTTACTCAATGTGTATTTAAAAATACCAGTGACAGACATTACAGACTCACAGCAGCATACAAATCACCAAAGTACAACAGACAGACAAGTTTTATATACAAACATGTATCTTATTTATTATTTACACACAAAACCTGCCTCCTACTTTGTACATATCATACATGAGGGGACACCAATAATTTTCTGAAATTTTTCAATTATTTTTTATTCCTTTTTATTTTTCACACACACTGAAGTCACTTGCATGGTAGCAATTGAATTACTTTGAGAATAATTCCAACTGCTGTCTCATCCTTCCTCTATATGCCCTCTTTTTATCGCTATTTTCTCCTGGTTATATGCCATGCATTTACCAAGAATATCTCTCCATTATTACAATGTGATTGGGGCTCATAAGTAATGGTTGGACCCAGGATTTATCAGGGATATGCAACATTAATCAGTATATATCTCTTGGCTTTATGGAAAAGAGATGAAAATGTCAGTTAGTACATTTTGAAACTATAGTTATAGCTCATAAAACCTTGAGAACATTGATAATATCATGCCACTCAATGGAAAATAAAAACTCAAATTTGTCTTTCTCAGGAAGAATATGAAACTAATAATTATCTAAAAGTAGGCTAGTTCCTGGGTTGTCCAAATTGAGTGTCTCAGTTACTTATGTGGCCTCTCCATTGGGTGGTTCAATCATGGTGGATGACACTCCTCAAAGCAAGTGATAAAAGAAGGCAGAACAATCCAAGACAGGGGTCTCAGTCTTTCTGAAATCTAATCTCAGAGTGATGTGCCTGAGAGTTTGCCATATACTATTCATTGGAAATGAGTTTCTAGGTTCAGTGTCACTGGTGAACGTTTCATAAGGATAAGAATACTGAATTCAGGAATGATTGGAGAACACCATAAACATCATGTTTATTCTTTCTTGTGGCTAAAATTGTCTCTGATGTTTTTGTTTTGTTCCCCTGATTGTCTTGGAATTCCATAGAGAACTCTTACTAGTAAGGCCTGAGAATCACAGTTCTGTTGGTTCTAATTCGAAATAAGATATAGGAACCCTATTAATCTGGTAGTATGAAAAGAGAACTTTAAAGTGCTTTAAAGAAAAATTTCTAATTTTTTAGAATTCCAACTTTTATTCAATGAATACAATGAGTTAATACTGAGAATTAAATGGATTTCCTAAGTTTTTTCAAATACAAGAACACAGTTTAAGAAGGTTTTTAGAAAATCCCAAAGTAAAATGATCACAAACTAACTAACTCCAATGAATTAGTCACCTATATATCAAAAGAGGACATTTCTCAGGTGGATGCCAGTTGAGTCACACATAAAACTTGATATCTAATATCTATTGCATATCCAATATCTACAAAGTTTCTATATCTACTGAAAACAAAATAGTGGTATTGCCTTGTTTTTGTTTCCCCTTAATTTTGTTCAAATGACTGCCAAAGACAGAATTTGAAGAAATATTATGCCAAGACTCTTGATATAGTAGTTTTCACACTTAAACTGTTGCAATGAAAAAGACAACTTAAAAGAGAGTTACTAGCACCAAATAAAGCTAATAATATTTTACACAATCAACAGATGTCAATATGGTGCCCTCATATGTTTTTATATAGAAATAAAGATAACCAAGGTCATGGTACATTTCAGAAAATGTTTAGAAGAATTGTTTTGAAATAAAAATGACAGTAACAATGGCAGAAAATATTGCAACAGCAAAAGTCTTAGTAAGTTAAAGAGAGAGAGAGACTTTATATCATACAAGAATTTTTACACAGTAGAATCCATTGGGAATTAAATAGAATCACCCTTTTTAAAACTTTTTTCTTTTTCCAATTTAATTTAACTGTTCTAACTCTTTGAGTACCAGAACTATGAATTCTAGATTTGCACAGAATTCACTAGAACAACACAACTGAATTCATAAAAGTACTGTCCCTCAAGACCAATGTGTATTTGAATGAGTCATTGCTCAATTATATAATAACAGATACTTCTCTGTTGCATCAGGATACCTGATAAAATAGAGACTATTATAGTCATTATTTCATGGCTTTATCTCACTTTGACTTATATTCTCATAATAGCCCTATATGACCATAGTGAAAGTTCTTAATGTGAAAGCAGAGTTGAATGGAATTCTGCAATAATACATATGAAGCATTTAGTAAACTAAATGGATGGGAGAATCGGAACACAGATGTTTGACATTCAAATAATTTATATCAGACCCGAAATCTGGCTACTTCAATGAAATATGGCCTTATTAACTTAAAAATACAAGGCTGCTGCCATTGAGTGGATTCCGGCGCATAATGATCCATAGAATAGAGTAGACCTGCCTCTGTGACATTTTGAGACTGTAAATCTTGGCAAGAGTAGAAAACCTCATCTGTGGCATGAATTGAATGGAATTCTGTTCCCCAACACAGATATATTCAAGTCATGACCCCTGGGCCTGTGAATGTGGCCTTGTCTGAAAAATTGAAGAACAGTTAAATTCTATTTACTTGGTCATTATGGAACAGGAGTAGAATGCATCCTAAATCTAATTCCTTCTGGTTTATGCCTTATAAAAAGAGAAACTTCACACAATGGAATATGCCCAGGGAAGCCACCATGTGGCAATAAAGGCAGATACATCCACAAATCAGGGATGCCAAGAGTCTCAGTAGTTACTGCAAGGTGGGAAAGATGGACTGAGACAGAAGATGCAGCACTGAGCTCACACAAAAGAACAATTGTGAGCATGGTGTAGAAACTGCCAGGGATTCCTGCTGTTCTGTACAGGGTTGCTAAAATGTCAGGACTGACTGAATGGCCGCTAATAACAATAACGATTAGAAATGAAATCGACAAAGAAAGTCTTCCCCTGAATATGGACTTGTAGTCAACTAGATTGTCGGGATATAAACATCTGTTCTTTAAACCCAACCCCTTTTGTTTTGGAAGCATGAGGTAACTATGATGGAGCTAGGACACACATGAGTGCTTTTCATTGTCCTAGTTATCCATGGTGAAACATGAAAAGTAAAATAGATCAGACACCAAACCAAACTCACTGCCACTCAGTCAGCGCCAGCTCCTCGCGACCCAATCGGACAGAGGAGAAGGGTCGAACTGCTCCAGAGCATGGCGTATGGGAGTGGAAAGCCTTGTCTTTCTCCCGTGGCACGGCTAGTGGTTTCAAACTCTCTCTTCATGAGCTCAAGTACCATTTGTCTTTACTAACACTTTCACCATTAAGCTTGTAAAACTAAATCAACTATACAAGGAGAAGTCTAGAAAACCTTGCTATTGTCAGGTGCTCGCTTGACAGTTGTAACTCACATGCTCAACAGAAAGTAAAAGCTCCCAGTCCCGCGCCCTTTCATCACAAATGTTCTTTTGCTTGAGTCCACTGGTGCAGCCTCTGTGTCAATTCATCTTGTTGGGGGCCTTTGCAACTGTCCCTCTAGTTTGCACTATGACCTTTTGCTGGACCTGGTCAGTCCTGTTAACATGCCACAACTCTTTAGACACAGTCTCGCCACTCTTACTTCCAAGAAGTTTCTAGTTGTACTTCTTTCAAGACAGATTTTTGTTGTTGTTGTTGTTCGTGTTCTTTTGGCAGTCTCTGGTACTTAAAATGTTCTTCACTAGTTCTTCTTCAATCTTCTGTATTCAGTGTCCAACTTACACATGCATATAAGGTGACTGAAAATACTATGACTTGCATCAGACCCATATTAATTCTCAAGGCACATCTTTGCTTTTCAACATTTTACAGAGGTCTTTTGTAGGCGATAAACCCAATGCAATGCATCTTGGATCTCTGGGGTGTTGGACCATAAGCATTGACTATGGATCCAAGAAAGAAGAAATCCTTTTCAGCTTCTATGTTTTCTCTATTTAGTATGTTTGATACCTACTGGTCAGGTGTGAGGAATTTGGTTTTCTGTACATTGAATTATAATCCATATTTGAGCTTGCAATCTTTAATATTCTTTCATCAGCAAGTGCCTTCAAAGACAAATACTTTCTACATTGTAAACTTTTTCTGGCTTTCACCTTTGATCTTTTATTTTACTTTATTTTCATAGATTTCTTGGCATTTAATTCACATATCATAAATATTAATAGTTCACTTATATTGAAAAGAGTTTGGGAATCATCGGAAATAATCAATATCTTTCTTCTTTCTTCTTCTCATAGTTTTAGTTCTCCGTTTTCCCTGTAACTTCCCTGCCATGTCCCTAGATAATTATTGATCCAGTTACTGTCTCTAGATTTCACGTCCTAGATTTCACAGACAAAAAAACATATAAAACACAAACAATAAACAAATAAAGAACATCAATAACAATGACAACACAAAACAAAGAAAAATTTCAATCAAAAAGAAAGCAGAAAAACCAAAAAACTGAAACAACTTGAAAATAAGGTCAAAGGGAGAACTAATAAAGAGGTGTTATATTTTAATCTAATCACACCTGAAAATTTGACTTTACAAAGCTGTCTGACAGCAAGTACGCTCACATTCCTTGAAGGTAGGATTCCTACTCCATTGGTAGTATTATTTTGAGTGCATGTTTGACAGTTAGGCGAAGCGTGGATAGAACACCTGAGAAGAAAGCAGGAAAAAAGGGGGAAATAGCAAAAAGCATTTCTTGGGTACTTGGAATGTCTGCCATAAAGGGTCCATATGGTCTGCTGCCCATGCAGGGTCCTATAGGACATCAAGGTAAGACATTTGAATGTGTGGGTTGCCTCTGGGGCTGGGCAAGATCAACTGTTCCAGGGAGTGGCATGCCTACAAGTGGCCCATGCCACTGGTCGGTGGTGAAAAGAGAGTCTGTTAGCAGGCATTACTGAGCTCCACACTAAGAAAGTTTCTTCTACTTAGCTTCTAAGGTGATTTCTTTGCTTTCAATGAGTGTAGAATACACCTCTTAGTGAGACCTCAGAGGTCGTTGCTTAGGAGATCTTCCTGTGATTGTCATCTGGCAGCCATATTCCCCCAGCATTTTAATATCACAATGCTGGCGGTCAGAAGTCTGAAACAGCTTTTATGGGTCTAAAATCAAGCACTATCTTTCTTCTGAAGGTCTGTGACAGGTTTTGAGTCAACTTGTCTGAGCCATTGAAGAATCCTCCTCCATGATGTGATTTAACCTAATGTAATCAAATTCATGATGGATTGTACTGTGAAAAGCCAAGCGGTGGTGGTAATATTAGGACAGTGCAACCACTTTCTCAAATTGCGGCCCTGATGATTTTTCTTGAGATGAGGCCTAATTCTTCTGTAAGTAGTAACTGTGGAGAGGTTTTGCTTCTTACTGGTCTGGATAATGCATCTAACTCACTGACCGTTGATTCTTCAGACCACAGCCAATAGTCTGTCAGATTGTCTAGTGACTCTGGGAGCCATCAGAGCCTGGTTTCTGCCCTAATGACTGTGTATTCGTGTACAAGTTCATCCATCAGCAGAGATCTTGCTACTTTATCATCCTCAGTAGCTCAGTGAGACAGGAAAAATCTACAGGAAAAGAAAACTTAGCATTTGACCCATGAACTTGAGCTGAATTGGACTTACCCTCTTCTATTAACTGTGTAACCACTAATCCAATATAAATTTCTTACATTAATCACTAGTTTTGCTTCTCTAGAGAAACTAACAAAAGGTCCAGCGGGAAAAATCTGCTTATTAATTTTTCCAGATTCTAGAGCCTGTCAAAAGCCTTTTTGTTCTGGATGCATCATGATTATTGACCACATCTCCTTATCAGACTTGATTCATATACTCAATTTATTTAAAAAACCCTTCTGATTTATGTAAAACACTGTGCTCACTAAATAAACTAATATTCTTTTTTCAAGATTCTTAAATTACTACATTTTCAATGTACCTTGTATCACTTAATCTAAAGATTATGATGTGGGCATCTTTGGAGAAGTATTATTCAAGCACCCCATAAAATATGAAACCCTTAAAAAGTGTTTAATATTTACTAAAAATAAATTTACATTTATGAGAGATTATTTAGGGCCACTAATATTGGCTATTAATATAATTTCTTCAGTAAAGTAACAAGAAACTTGAGTTTTGGTAAAAAAGACCCACTGAGTTAATGAAGGATATTTCTTTAATATCACAACATTGTTGTCAGCATAAATTCACATTGTTTGAAGCACTGGTTACTTCTCTGTCAGTTTCATGCAATGTGGTTCCTCAGATACTTTCAGCAGGGCTTACAGACTAAGAACAGACAACAAAGAAGAAGTAGATTGTCCACAGAAAAAGTAGCCACTGAAAACCTTATGAATAGCATTGATACTTGGTTGTAACTGAAAACACTATGAATAGTAATGAAATATTGTGAGAGAGAGTGCCAAGAGAGAAGCTAAGCTACTCAGGTCAGAAGACACTGTAAATGTGACCAAAGGAAAACTACCTTCTCAAACTAGAGATGACAATAACAATATAGATAAAGTAAAATCTGTGAGAATAAAGTCTTCAGGTCCTCCATTTGCAGATGGGGCAAAAATCAAAATGGGAAGAATTTGTGAACCTCTATTAATAATTGGAATGCATGAGGTATGAATCTAGGAAATTAGGAATCCATCAAAACTAAAAGGGAAGGTTTAAAGATAGATATCTGAAGCAGGAGAGAACTGAAATGGACTGGTATTGACCATTTTGAACAGAAAATTATATGGTTTACTATGGGAATAACACATTCAGGGGAATGGCATTGTATTCATTGTCCAAAGACATTTAAAAATCTACCTTGAAGTACAGTGCTGTCTGTGATAGGCTAATATCTGTTTACATTTGAAATAATTCATGCAATACAATTGTGACAGTCACCTAGTCTGGTGCCTGTTTGAGGATTAAGAGTGTAAGGGTGGAGTCTAGCCTGCCAATCTATAAACTTCTGTGTGGGCATAACCTTTTCCTCTGAGAATTATGGGGTTTCTGATGATATTTCCCCCTTGGAGGTCATAGGCTCATGACTCAGTCCCTTAGAGACACTCCATGACAAGTCACAAGCCTGTGAGACATTTCAAAGGAGAAGCCACATGGGCTTACCTTGATGGAACCACACCTGTGAAGGCAAGAAAGCCATGTAGAGACTCCTGCCAGTGCCATAATGCTTGAGGAGCCACAGAGAGGACCCCATCAGCACTGAGATTGTTTTTTTTCCCCAATGATTTTATTGGGGGCTCTTACAGCTCTTTTAACATTGAATACATCATTTGACTGAAATATTTATATACATATTGCCATATTCTTATCCAAATACTTTCTATTTGAGCCCTTGGTATAAACTTCTCTTTCCCCCTTCCCCCACTTTTTAAAAAATGAATCATTTTATTGGGGGCCCATACAACTCGCATCACAATCCATACATACATCAAGTACATGCAGGCCACATTTGCATGCTTGTTGCCATCATCACTTTCAAAACCTTCTCCCTCCACTTAAGACCCCAGTACTAGCTCCCTATAGTTCCCTTCCCTCTACCTCTTCCCCCATGAACACTTATTAATTTATAAATTGTTATTACTTTTTCATATTGTACACTGTCCAATATGTCCTTTGCTCGCTTCCCTGTTGTCCGTGCCCCAGAGAGGAGGTTATATGTAGATCTTGAATTTGGTTCCCCCTTTCTATTCCACCATCCCTCCACCCTCCCAGTATCATCACTCCCACCACTAGTCCTGAGGGAACAACTATCCTAAATTCCCCATGTTCTGACTCCTGTGTACATCACCTGGTCTAGCTGGATTTGTCTGATAAAATTGGAATCATGATAGTGGGTGGGTGGAAGCATTTGAGAACTAGAGGAAAGTTGCATATTTCATTCTACAGTGCTGAGATTCTTACACCACCACTGGATTCTAAGACTTTCTTATTCACTGGCCTGTGATTGCCCTGCTTTTGCTGTAATTGCACATGACTCATGAATCTGAAGAAGACTTTATAGACTGGTATCAGACATATGGGCTATTATCAGATTTGTGAGTTTAAACTGGACTTGGTTGGGATGCTTTCTCAATGTTAAATTTCTCTTGTATATAAACCTCTTTCTTATTCACATATGCATGTCTATGAATGTTTCTCTGGTCTACCCAAACTAGCACAATTATTATTCAAACTGATGCACCAATCACTAAGACTAGTGATGCATAACTTGAAGAATTGTAACAATAACTGCAATCTGAAATTGCTCAAACATGCGATCAAAATGCCTTAATGATTGCTGGTGATTGAAACACAAAAGTTGTATACAAAGAGGAAGGAACAGTAGTTGAAAGATAAAATCTTGGTGATAGAAAGGCTGGTGGCGATCTCATAACAGAAAACTGCAGGACAAGTTATTTAATAGCAAAAGTCTTATTTTACCAACTCAAAATGCAAATCTCCATGTGGACTTCTCCAGATGCGATATACAGAAATCAGATTGACTATATCTCCAAGAAGAGATGAAAAAGACACTCAGTGTTAACAGCTAAATCAAGGCCACAGTTTGACAGTGGAACAGTGATATTTAAGTTCATGTTTTAATATATAAAATTCATGTTGAAGCTGAAGAAAATTGAAGCAAATACATAAAAGCCAAATTATATCACATCTGAATGTCAGGAACATTTTAAGAATAAATGTGACACATTGAACACTAATTATAGAAGATCTGATGAGATTTGGGATGATTATACAGAACATCATACAGCGAGAAACCAAAAGATTTTTAAAAAGATAGGGAAAAACAGAAGACCAAAGTGGACATAAAAAGAGATCTGAAACTGTCTTTTAACCAAATGAAAGAGAAAATTTCAAAGGATAGCTTAAGAATGCAAAGTAAAATATATAGAAAGTGTGGCTGAATGTAGAACCAAAGTGGAAGAAGATTTCAGCATGGTTTTAATTTCAAAGAACAAACTGACTGTAAAAAAATCTCGGGGCTGAGCCCCGGTGGTATAGTGGTTGAGTGTGGGACTACGGACCACTGGCTTGGCAGTTCAAATCCAGTAGCAGCTCTCTAGGAGCAAGGCTCAGTAGCGCCCACGATCACCAGAGGGCAGTGATGCCCCCCCAAAAATCTCAGAAAAACGCAATAACCACATTGCAATATTTAAAGATTATATGGCCATATATTGAATGATATATGAAGCATTGAGTTATCATATAAGCTAGAAATAGTATATGAGCAAGAACTAATTAAAGAAGGTCAAACTGCACTAAGAACAGTCAAAAACAATGCTCCAGGAATTGATGAACTAACAATTGAAATGTTTCAAAAAGCTGTAAAACATGGGAAGCACTCACTGTGCCTAGAAATGTGGAAGATTTCTACTTGTCCAATTGATTGGAAAATATTTATATTTGTGCCCATCCTAAAGACAGTGGTCCAACAGAACGTGCATGTCATAGAACAACATTATTAATTCTGCTAACGATATTTTTTTATTGATAGTACAAAGGCATTTGACTGTGTGGACCTTAGCAAACAATGAAAATTCATGAAAAGGATAGGAATTCTAGAAATTCCATATGGACCACAGGGGAGTTGTGCAAAGAAAGCAAGGGAATACTACCTGGTTTAACATCGAAGAAGGTGTGTGTCAGTGTGGTATCCTCTCATCAACTTATTCAACCAGTGTGCTGAGCAAGGCAGAGAAGTCGAATTATGTGACGATCAGAATTGGAAAATAGCACATTCACATAACAGCCTGAAACATGCAGACAACACAAACTTGCATGCTGAAAGTGAAAAGCACTTGAAGCTCTTGCTAATGAAGATCATGGATTGCAGCCTTCAGTATAGATGGCAATTCACGAAAGAGAGAGAGATAAAGAAAGAAAGAAGAAGAAAGGAAGAAAGGAAGAAAGGAAAAATCTTCACAACTGGACCATAGGTAAAATAAGAAACAGAAAATCTTGACGTTTTCAAGCATTTTGCATTTCTTGGCTCCACAATCAATGCTCGTGGAAGCAGCAGTCAAGGAATTTGATGGCAGTGGGTCTTCTTCATTTTGTAAAAGTATCTTATTGATACTGTGTATTGTTAAGGCATCAGAAGTAAAGCACACAGAAAAATATAGATCAAATATAGAATTGAATTTAATTAGTATTTGGACCTCATCTGAAGGTCATCATGGAAAAAGCGCATGTGTGTTTGTGTGTGTGTTGTATATTGCACTTTGCTTTTTTAGTGGGCTGCAGATTTCTGGAAAATGTCGAACAGTATTATCCTTTGCCACACTCTTGCCTAATTTATTTCACTTCCTTTCATAGTGGCATTCAACTGTTTTCACATGGAGGGAGGCATGTGCTAAACTTGTTAACAGTGCAGACTTATATATTTCACTCATGTGGACACAGATAGAAAAGGTCCAGCCAGTGTGGGAAGCAGAAATCTAACCCACTTGGTGATTCTGACACATCCGGCACAGGTAGCATTCTAGAATTCCCTCTAGGAACTTGTGTGGTACAAATGATTCTCAACACAGTGCTTATTAAGATGAGAGGTTCTAACATACACAGCAGCTGGAAGGAAGGAAGGAAGGAAGGAAGGAAGGAAGGAAGGAAGGAAGGAAGGAAGGAAGGAGAGAAGGATTTCCTTTCACCAAGATCACAGCCAAGAGGTCTTATGGAGAAGTTCTGTCTATAAGAGTCGAGTAGACTCTTTGAATCCAGAGTAGACTCAACTGCCACTAACAACAACCCAAGAGATTACACTTAAGAAATTCATAAAATTTGAAATTGAAATTCTGAAAACATGAAATTCAATTATAGCATGATTTATTAATCTAGGTCAGTTACAAAAGTCTAGTACTTAGTCTCCCTAAGAGACTAAGGGATATTGCACTACAACTGTTTTTTCTCTAATTTCATTTCTTCCAAAACTGTTTTTAATTTGACTTAGACCTATTGTGTGGAAAGCTCTTATCAACCGTTTCCTTTGTGTATATACAATTAAAAGTGAATTCTAAGAAAACTTTATCTACTCTAAAAACAGTGTTCCTTTCCCCACTGCCTGAACACATATTTTAGATGCTGTGTTAGAACTTTCCTCGCTGTGTTGTAGAATATGGGATCAGTATTAACAAATTTTCTAATGTGTATGTGATGTTTGCATCCTCCTCATTTTATTGTTGAAATTTATTTTAGGGGTGAGAGTCTATCTACTGGAGAGTTACTCTAGGGTTGTAGCCAGCTTGCAGTATAGCCGTGTAGAGCTTTGTTAGGCATAAATTATACTTGAATCAGAGAGGATGGGCCCAGAAACTCCATAAGAGTATAGTCATTATTCTAGAAAGTTCCAGTGCTATGAAACCTGCAAGGTATCAAGCCAAAGTTGATGATGAGACTCAGGGACTTTCTATACTTTTCTATAAGACAGTTATGGCTCCCACATAATAGCTTGAAGTTGTCCTGTAAAATTCTTTAAGCTCCCAAGAAAATGAAAGAAGACATAAAGAGGAAAGGACAAGGAACTAGGGAAGTTGAGGAATAAGTAAAATTAGAGGAAATGGAAATCTATAGAATGGAAAGTAGTTAGGTTCAAGGTGATGGCCCAAAATGCAGGTAAAAACAAATGGGGAAATAGCTCAAATATTAAAAATTGTTTAGATACTAGAAGTTGAGTGAACTAGTCTACCCCACCCCCTCTTTGCAGGGAAGAAAACAACTGGTTTTAAAAATATAAGAAAGGCAAATCACAACCAAAGAAATGAGCACCTGAGTAGAAATTGGCCTTTCAAATAGTTGTGATACAGAAGTTATCTGAGTCAACAAAAAGTGGTTAAGATAGCTTCCTATCCAGATTTGCTACTGTAAAAAGACTTCAAGAAATAGTTTTGTTTTGATGTTCTGAGATATTTTTGAAGTACGGGATTTTTTTTTGTTTTTTGTGTGTACATCACTGCCCCCTGGTGGGAGTAGGAGGTGCAGCCTTGCTTCTGGAGAGCTGCTGCTGGGTTTGAACCATGAAGCCTGTGGGCTGCAGTCCCGCACTCAACCACTAGGCTACCAGGGCTCTACCGTCTCCTTCCTTTTTCATTTTTTTTGGGGGGGGCATCACTGCCCTCTGGTGGTCGTGGGAGCTACCCAGCCTTGCTCCTGGAGAGCTACCACTGGATTGGAACCACCAAGCCTATGGACTGCAGTCCCACACTCAACCACTACACCACCAGGGCTCAGCCCTGAAGTACGGAGTTTAAAGGGAATATTTTCATAATATTTGATTAAGATGGGAATGTAAACTACTGTTGAAGTGCTAAAAGTTAATGGTCTTTCCCCCACTTATATCCAACAGGATAGAAAATACAAAGTCCTGAAATAACTACAGCTTCAGCACTCTTAGATAAAAAATATTATTTAAAAAATTAACAAGAATCAGATGAGTCACTGGGATTCATCCCAAAGTAGACAGCATATAATTAATTTATGGTGACTTGTTCTTCAGAGAGTTTGAGAATAGAGTAGTTGTGTACTAAATGCTATCCTATCACTAAATAGATTAATGAAAAAGATGGGAGGTCATAAAACAAGACACTAAGAAAGTCTATTACCAGCCAAATTTGGAAGATTATTAAATAATGAACAACATAATTTATCTATTGGAATTTTGCTTTTATTCACTATTAAATAAATATATATATATATATATATATTTGAGAACAGTGAAAATGTTTTCTAAATATTTTATTACAACTCCCCATGAATTTTTGGATGTCTCTCTCTCTCTCTCTCTCTCTCTCTCTCTCTCATACACATCTATCTATATTAATGATATTGGGTAAAATATCAATATATATTTTACTTAATTTTATAATTGCTTCCACATAATCTTAAACTTGACCACAAATCTTACTAATTCTGAAGAAAACCCACTCCACCAAGATTACCCATTTTCTCATTAACATTGATTCTTTCCTGAAATGCTAGCTTTCCTTGCCTGTTAAAAAATACCAAAGCAGGTAGGTCCTATCAGAGTGAACTCACTCTTGTCTCCTTTAATAAACATATTCAGTAAATTCTCTTGGTTTCCCTTCTACCCCTGCCTTTTGAATTAGCTGACTTGTGACAGAGTATCCAAATCACCTGTGTTGCTTGAACAGATTTATGTGCCAACTTTCTCTCACTTAGGAAAGGAAATGTCTGTAAGCATATTTCATGCTGAGTTGGAGGTGGCTGCCATTAATATTTCCAGTTACCACCCCGCTGGCTCCAGCTCATAGACAATGGGATGCACTGTTGCCCAACCAACACCATCCTCAGAATTGTTGGCATCTTGAGTGCCTGACAATTCAGGGGGTTCGTCTTCCAGATTATATTTGGCAATATTCTTTTATAAGCCATCAGGGTTTCATTGAGTAAATCTTGGATGTAAATCACCAGGAATTTCTTGCTATTCTGTATTATCCAGAAGCTCTAACAAAATTTATTCACCATGGATGATCCTGCTGGTATTGGAAATACCAAGGCTGAGCCCTCGTGGCAAAGTGGTTGAGTACAGGACTGCAGCCCACTGGCTTGGCAGTTGAAATCCAGCAGCAGCTCTCCAGGAGCAACGCTGGGTCTCCCACTCCCACCAGAGGGCAGTGATGCCAAAAAGAAAAAGAAAAGAAATACCAGCAGTAGTACGCAAGATATTACAATAGGACAAATTCTCAGATGATTTGTGACTTTAACCTATTACTGGTTTTTAGGTGCTGTTGAAATGGTTTTGGACTATAGTGATACCTTGCACGACAAAAACACTGGGAACTTCACAATTGTTCCATTTGAACCCATTGTTGAAGACACTATGCCAATCCATCTAGGTGAATGTTTTGCCCTTTTTTACTAATACTTTACTATGCATGATGTTTTTCCTCATTAACATGTTCAAACGAAGTGAGAATAAGACTCTCCATCCTTACATCTAGGGAGAATTTCAGCTGCACTTGTGTGATGGGTAGGTTTGTTATGCCAACATGGCCACAGAAGATAGGTGGATCTGTTGTGACAGCACAGCCAATGAACACGTGGGATGAATTGAAGGGCAGACATAGGAAGGGCTCCGCAAGTCCCGCCCTCTCTCTTTCTTCCGGATCTTCGGACCAGAGAGCTGCCTTGTTCGTCTTGTGCCTCGACCTCCAAGCAACACTACCCGTGGGACACCTAATCGTGGACTGTGTTGCTGTGAGTTGAGGATCCTTCAAGCCCTACTTCGCCACGCTCCTGGGATATACATCTCTTGAGCTGGGGACTGTTGGACTCTGTCATCTGGCTGACTGTTGGCGACCTGCTCTGCCATTTGCTGCCTGTGACCAGATAGCCTGAATTGCTCTACAGAGGACTACTCAGCGGCCCTCAAGACTTGAAGTACTGCCAGTCTTCTAGCTGCCTCACGCAAGTGTGTTGCACTGAGCAATCTGTATTGCTTTATAGTTAACTTTTTCTTTCTTATCTTATATACCTTTCTCAATATATAAATAAATAAAAAGAATTACTAGTGTCCTGAATTTTATTTCTCTAAGAGAACCCTGTTTGACACAAGTGGTACCGGGAGTGCTTCTAGAGAAATAAAATCATAAACGTGGGTCTCTTTGATTGGTTCTCCAATCTGATTTGTCTTAAGAGCACTGGTGATGCTAATTCTACACCTAAAGCCATGGATAAATTTGCCAATCCTACTAGTCCATGGTGTCAAATAGCAAAGCTAGTAACTAAAGTAGGAGCACCAATGGATGGGGTGCTGGTTACAGGAGAGGCTCTGGGAGAACATATATCTGATATATTCCAGCAGTTTTGTCAAGATGCCAAGTATAAGGAAGCTGGTTGGCTGGTTCTCCTTATAATGGCTATGTGATTAAGGAGAGGGATTGCCTCAGAGCCTCAGAAGCACGCCTCAAGTGCCAACTTCACGGACTTGAAGGCATCGGCCTGTGCTACAAAGGAAAGCCTTCTTGCCTGTAGTAAAAGAGCCGATGTTGCTGAGAACCAGGTCCAAAGTCTCATTATGCAAGTGGCTGAATTACAACATCAGCTGAATGGTAGATCTAGAGCAGTGTCAGAAGTCAAAGTGAGGGCTTTGATAGGAAAAAATTGGGACCCTGAAACATGGGATGGGAATATATGGGCTGATGATCCAGAAGAGGAGGATATTATACCACCATTAGAAATAAGTGAACCAGCCCAGTCAATAGAGTTGCCCCTTCCAGCTGAAGATAGTTGTCTATTATCAACAAAGCAACCCACACCTGAGCATATCAACCAACCTACTCAAGGTGAAACACCAGGTGGGGCTGCATCTCTACCATTGCCTGAGGGAAATGACTTACAAGATAGTGCTGAGAACACCCAAGAAACACCCTCACAATTGATAGTTTCTGCTAGACCTGTAACTAAAATTAAGGCAAGAAAAGCTCCTAAGAGTGAGGCCGAGGTGATTACTCATGAAGAAGTATGCTATACTCAGAACTGCTCGAGCTTTCAAATGCGTACAAGCAAAAGCCTGGGGAGTATCCCTAGGAATGGTTACTAAGGGTGTGGGATACTGGTGCAAGAAATGTAATGTTAGATAAGTTTGAGTTTCTGGATATGGGACCCCTAAGCACAGACTCTTCTTTCAATGTCTCAGCAAGAGAGGCTAAGAGAAGAACCAACTCCTTATTTGGCTGGTTCACTGAAGCATGGGCTGCCAGATGGCCTAGATTAGACCAACTTGAGGTGCCTGACCTACCTTGGTACACTGTAGAAGAAGGCATCCAAAAGCTGAGGGAAATTGGTATGGTAGAATGGATCTATCAGGATATTCCCATAGACCCCAAAAGGGGGTGTCTTGAGGACATATTGTTCACTACAACCATAAGGAATAAGTTTGTGAGGTGGGCTCCAGCATATTTGAAGACTCCTATAATTGCTTTGTTGTGTGCACCAGGATTAACTGTGGGAACTGCCTTAAGTGAACTCCAACATTTGCCCACGATGGGGCTGATTGGACTCTGTGGTAACAGAGGGCAAGTGTCAGCAGTGAATCAACAGAGACAGGGTGGACATGGTTATAATAGACAACAAGGCTTTCGTGGTAATCAAAGCAGCCTCGCTCATGTGGAATTATGGCATTGGCTACTTAGTCATGGTGTCCCTAGGAGTGAAATAGATGGGAAACCTACTAAATATTTACGTGACTTATATATGCAGAAGAATGCTGGATCAGGTGAACAGAGGAATAGGCAGCCACGATCACTCAACCAATTCCCAGACCTGAGCTCACTTACAGACCCACAACCACTTGAATGAGGGGAAGGCTGGGTCCCTTGGAAAAAGGACCCTGCCACATCACCGAAAGTTTATGCTGTTAGTCTTTCTTCTAGCCTTCCTCAAAGGGACTTCAGGCCTTTCACAAGAGTGACTGTACATTGGGGAAAAGGAAATAATCAAACTTTTCGGGGATTACTGGACACTGGCTCTGAACTGACACTAATTCCAGGGAACCCAAAGCGTTTCGAAGGCCTGCCAGTCAGAGTGGGGGCTTATGGAGGCCAAGTTATTAATAGAGTTTTAGCTCAGGTATGCCTCACTGTGGGTCCGGTAGTTCCCTGAACCAATCCTGTGGTTATTTCCCCAGTTTCAGAATGCATCATTGGAATAGACATACTTAGTAACTAGCAGAACCCCCACATTGGATCCCTGAAATGTGGAATAAGGGCTATCATAGTGGGAGAGGCCAAATGGAAACCCTTAGAATTGCCATTGCCTAGGAAAATAGTAAACTAAAAGCAATACTGCATTCCTGGAAGGATTGCAGAGATCAGTGCCACCATCAAAGACTTGAAAGATGCAAGGGTGGTGATTCCTACCGCATCTCCATTTAACTCAGCCATTTGGCCTGTAAAGAAGACAGGTGGATCCTGGAGAATGACAGTGGATTATCATAAGCTTAACCAGGTGGTGACTCCAATTGTAGCTGCAGTTCCAGATGTGGACTCATTGCTTGAGCAAATTAATACTTCTCCTGATACTTGGTATGCAACTATTGATCTGGCCAATGCCTTTTTCTTGATACCAATTTCAAAGGATCACCAAAAGCAGTTTGCCTTCAACTGGCAGGGGCAACAGTACACTTTCACAGCTCTCCCCCAGGGGTACATCATCTCTTCTGCCCTGTGCCGTAATTTAGTTCAAAGGGACCTCGATCGCCTGTCTATTCCACAA